>JAWWEA010000021.1:72351698-72362649 GCA_035222095.1 Andricus quercuspetiolicola | reverse complement strand
TGAGTGCAAGCCCGCGGCGCTAAACGCCGGACGACGCTGGGTCAAGCGTGCGAGGCTCGAACCGCCATTTTGCCTTGCTCGTGTGGGTTTTTCTGGAGTTGGCAACTATTATCACAACTGCCCGGTATTAACGTCTGAATTACATACAGTTGTGAGTTATATTCTGTTAGGTTAGGTTTTCATGTGTTGATTTCTTTTATAGTTTTTTTTTAAATAAACCGAGTTTGTTGGTGAATTGAATCATTGGGTAGCCATACTGTGAACCTTCCTCTCAACTCAAAGTGTTCCCACCTCCCTGAGTGCAAGGGAAGAAAGCGAGCTAGTCAACCTGCCGAAACGTCCGGGTCGGAACCAACGAGGCTCGGATAGGTTCATCCTATCTGGCGCCGGGTAAAAATTGAGAAGTGAAAACGAGCTTCGTGGGTTGTTCGTGGGTCGAAAGAGTGTGACCCGCGAACTCGGTTTGCTCCGATGTGACCGAGGGCAAGTAAAGGCAGGTAAGTGGCAGCCATTTTGTTTAACGGAGTTTTCCAGCCTGGGTCGCCCCCGGCCGGGTAGTGTTCAACTGGTAGTACACTTACCAGAAGTTGGGAAATCCCGTTACAGTATCTATCATTGATGTCTTGACTTTAGTTTTGTCTAACGAGCGTGTAAAAGAAGCTATTTTAACAGAGAAACCATCCGAGGAAGGTGTCCTTGCTTCTTTTATGGACGGACAAAATTTCAAAACACATGAGTTTTTGCAACGATATAAACATGCCATTCGATTGGAGTTTTATTATGATGATGTGGAAGTTGCAAATGCAATAGGGTCTAAAACTGTAATACACAAAATAGGTGTTTGGTTGTATCGAATACAAAATATGCCTTCTCATATGAATTCAGACGTGGCCAGCATTCACGTTTTATGCCTGTGTTATAGCGAGGATGTAAAAAAATATGGAGTCAAAGAAGTTTTAAAAGGAATGTTTCCCGAGCTTGAAAGACTAGAAAGCGACGAAGGCGTGACCATCAAAATAGGAGATGAGGACTTTGTCCTTCGAGCAACCATCGCGGCTTTTTGCGGAGACACCTTGGCTGTCCACGAGGTATATGGACTTCTTAGCCCGTCAGCAAATCATTTTTGCAGAATGTGCATGATAAGTAGAGAAGACTTGCATGCTGGATATTTGGACCCTAAGGAAGAAAGAACGAAAGAACTATTCGAAGCTCATCTTTCGTCTCTTAGAAACCCGGGCGCTGATGTTCAGATGCTTATGACTGCAACTGGAGTTCGAGATGAATGCCCTTTAAACGTCTCAAAATACTTCCACATTGCAAGGAATAAGATTTTCGATCCAATGCATGACATTTTTGCTGGAGTAGGGCCAATGACCCTGAAACTGGTGATAAATCGTCTAGTGTTCGTAGAGAATTTTTTTAATGTAGAGTACTTAAATGGACGAATTCAATCTTTTAATTATGGACCTTTGGAGAAAAAAAATAAGCCTTCAGCAAACTTTATTGCTGCAGGCCTTCGCAATATAAATGACCATACCCTCAATCAAAAATGCATGCAAATGTGGTGTTTGCTTCGAGTATTTCCCTTCTTAGTGGCAGAAAAAGTACCACGTAACGAATGTCACATGAATTTAATTTTACTCTTGCTCCGTATCCTGGAAATCGTGATGGCTCCAAAATTAACTAACAGCCTTATGCCATTATTGAGACACACGATTAATGAATTTTTTCACGAGTTCAAAAAACTCTTTCCAGAAATTAATTTTATAAACAAGTTTCACCACATGGTCCACTATCCGGACTGTATTGAATGGTCAGGGCCTCTTGTGCTTTACTGGTGCATGAGATATGAAGGAAGTCATGCCGCACCTAAAGAACGTGCTCATGTTGTGCATAATTTCCAAAATATACCTAAAACTTTAATAAGAGTTTATCAATGTGCGCAAAGCGCCAAATGGGGGGCTGGAGACGTCGAGTTATGTACTGTCAAAAGTGAAGGTGGAAAGACAGTGTTAGTTGAAGAGTCTTTAAGTCGATCAGAACTAAAAGACCTGGGCTACGTTGATAATGATACAGTCTTTCGAACAAGGTCAGTTAAAGTTAACGGAATTAGTTTTAGAAACAACTTTTTCGTTTGCCTTGATGCAAAAGGAGAACCTGAAATTGGTTTGCCAGTATTTGGCCAAATTTCAGAAATAATCCTACTAGGAAAATTTGATGTCTATCTTCGAGTTACGATCTGCGACACGCTTCATTTCGATGACAATCTTAATGCTTATGCCATAAAAGTTAGAGGCAAGAATGGCTTATCCAACTTTTTGTCAACTAAAGATCTTGCTCATTACAAACCCATGAACGCTTGGACGCAGCCAAACTCTGAAGAATTATATATCAGCTTGCGGCACATATTACTATAAGAATTCTCGTATTTATAATCGTGATCAACATGAGTTCCCAAGTATTCAAAAAGTCCTTAAACTAGTTTGGGAATGAGAAATGTTTTCTAACATTTTTCGTTGAACTTTGAAGATCGTTTTGAACCTACCTTCACATATGGAGCATTCCAATTGACCTGCATAGAATCTACAAAACGTGAAATTTTTCTAGGAGAAAAAATTAATGGACGAGATTTTCTGGACCTCACTAAGGATGATTTAAAAGACCTGAAACTGGAAATTGGACCTCGAAAAACAATCGAAAGGTTAATCAAAGGCATGGAACAGCAACAAATAGTAAGTTTGAAATATGGATGCATGCTTCTGTAAAAATATATTTCATGCTGGGAAATTTTTCTTTTAGTAATAAAATTTTGCAGATCTGTTTTCTTTTCAAATAATGAAATATGAATGTTTAATTTTGTATAATGTATTTTGAGAACCAAATAAGTTATTTTTCTTCTTTCTTTAAGGATTGCATTGTCGCTAATTCTGGGGAACTAAACATAATTAATAGTCGTGAAAATCAGCAAGACATGTTGCCCATGTTATTACCAGCAGAAGGAGAAATCGCAATCATTGGTGAACAACCTGTTCAACGCAATCAAGAATCAAAGAATCGTTCAGTAATGGGATTTTCAGTAAGTCTTTTCGTTTATAATAGTGAATGTATTTAAGCGTCTATTTATATAATTAATATGCCTTGATTTGCTCATACAGCGATATGGGACTGTGCAAGCTACTCTTGAGAATCATAAGCAAGGACCGCCTATCATAGAAGCGATTAGATTAAATAAGTTTGGAGAAGGTGAGAGACAAGTTCTGGTTCGAATACTAGTGTCGGAGTTGGTCCAACATTGCAACGATTAGTAAGTACTCAATTAACTACAACTGCTTTATATTTATTATAAGTTCTAAATATATTGAGATCGTAGTTTAACATTTTTCACCATTCAGTTCTTCTCTTTTTTCCTTGCAGTTATATGTCCAAAGAGAAGAAATGGGAGTTAGCTAAAGCAATTACCAACGAATACCCGATTTTAAAGGATATTGGCAGCCATAATGGATGCGTGAGTTATATATTCACAAATACATAACTTTATACTAAAGTTATTTAATTTGGAAACATTTTTTCTTCGAATTTTTTAAAATTTAGATAATACTTTGCAATACCTGTGGGAATTATCTTCAAAACTTAATATTCTCTCTTCAAACTTTTTCTATGTAAAGCAACCTAAGAAAACTGAGCTGTTTTGAATAATTTTTTCCTTGTAAACACATTTTCTCATATTTACGCTTGTTATCCTAAACATTAAAATTAAAATAGCTTTTACGAAACTTTAGTACTGAACTATCATATAATATATCAAACTATGCCCGCAAAAAATCATGCTCATGTTATGCCATCTATTTTAAAAGCTCCTATATGAAATATATATATATATATATCATTTCATTCGCAGGAACATTATTATGATATTAGAACCAACAAAGGGTTTTTGGAAAACAGACTGCACAACATGCGGAGGTATTTGCCCGAAAATGAGAAGAAATACCGAACAAAACAGATCAAGCAAGCATCATCAGCAAAGCTAGCTTTACTTAACGAATCTGAAAAGATACTTCTAGCTCCTGATGAACTTAAATCAAAGGTATTGAATATAGTTTTCTTTAACGGACTGTTTATTCACTTCTTTTCTTTTTTTTCAAATACAATATAGTTTTCGTGTAATGTTGAAAAAAATCTATATGTACAATTGAAGATAAAACTATTATCATTGTTTATTTTAGATATCTTCAATGCAGATTGAAATGCCTGATGCTGATAAAAAACAGTACATAATAACACTGTTAATAGAAACGTTCAATGACCGACGTGATTGGATTAAAACAGACAATCCTACAATTGCTGACGCTCGAGTGAAATATCCTCGTCTTTTTGATTACAACGGCAGCATGGTAATTGAATTCAATATTTAGTTGTCCTGCATACAAAATCATTTTCATAGAAAAGTTGAATAAATTATAATTTTTTGCAGATTGATCAGGAGTTTGAGTTAATGTTCGACAACGAAGTAGCCAGGTGTTTTGCAGGGTGTTTTACAACGGTTTACGTTCCACGGATTCTTGCTTATTGTCGAGACAGACAATATGATATATTCAAGGCTACTTCTTCTATAAATGATGGTATGACTTAATTAAAATATTTACCAAAGAAATACATTATAAAATTAGACGATTAATCCAATAATCTATGTTAATATCCTCATTGGAATATTCTAACTTTTTCTTTTTCCTTCTATGTAATTTCAGAAAATTTGAGGGCTTTAATAATTTTGCCAGAACTGCTACCTGTTACCAATTTTAAAACAGGAAAGCGTAAAGCAAAGACTTGTGCTTCTTTATCAACAAAAGTGTTGAAACGATCGTCAAACTCACTAACAGAATCGCCAGATGATGGAAGAGACGTACTTTGTGGCATTCCGAATAAGGATCTGATTTGCATATTGCAGGTAGGTTTTTTTCTTTGAAGAAAACCGCACTAAAAAAAGATAAATAGACCGAATCCATTTGAAATCAGGCAGGGTTCTACGCTTGAAATCGCAGAATCTCTCGCGGAGAAAATATGTTTTTTTTTACAGGAAATTAGGCGATACGTATTATTCTGACTTGCAAACAAACAAATTTTCTAAAACGTTATGCATATTTGAATGTTATGCTTTGTTTTTCAAAAAAATATTTTTTTCTTCTTTAAACCTCTATGACTTTTGGCCTAATTGAGATATTTATTATTTTCTTTCTGATTCTAATAGCGATCATCGTCTTCTTTCAAAATCCGCCTGGAAATGAAAAAAGGTTTAAAATTAACAAAATGACAGCGCTTTTTCTGAAAAAACTAAAAAAAGATTTTTTTTTAAGGAAAAACCTTTAAATTTTGTGCCAATTTTTTTTTTTAATTTGTACTTTGATAATGAAGATATCTTGTAAGTTTGATGCTTGCTAAATAACTTTTGTAGTCAGGAGAATTCTTTTTTCTTACAATAAAATTTTTTACTTCTTCTTGAAAACAATGACAGATACAAAAAAATGTTTGCACGTCTAAAAAAGTTCTATGAAAAATGTCTCTTATTTTTTGCGATATCTTTCATAGTTTACGAGGAAAATTAAAAAATTTCATTTTCAGGCGGAAAAAAATTCTCCCGGCCTCAAAAATGGTTTAGCCCGCATGATGCTGATAAGATGCCTTTCTTCTATTAGTAGAGACTTTTCAAGAATATTTGGAAGAATAAAAAAGGTGGGGTATTCCAGAAAATATTTATTTTCCATGTTTTCAAACATTTGAAGAAAAAAATAAAAAACATTTTCTTGAAAACCCCACTTTTTTATTCTTTCGAATATTTTTGAAAAGTTTCTACTGATAGAAGAAAGGCATCTTATCAGCACCATGCGCGCTAAACCATTTTTGAGACCAGGAGAATTTTTTTCCTCTAAAAATGTAATTTTTGAATTTTTCTTGGAAACTGAAGGATATCGCTCAAAAACAAGAGACATTTTTCATAGAACTTTTTTAGACATCTTCATTAGATATCTTCATTATCAAAGTACAAGTTTAAAGCCCAAAATCTAAAGGTGGGTTTTTTGAGAAAATCGATTTTTAATTTGTTCAGAAAAACCGCTGTCATTTTTTTTTTAAACCTTTTTTTCAATTTTCGGGCGGATTTTGAAAGAAGACGATGAACGCCATTAGAATCAAAAAGAAAATAATAAATATCTCAATTAGGTCACAAGTCGAAAAACATGCCGAAAAAATCGATTTTTTTGAAAAACAAAGTACAAAATTCAAATACGCATAACTTTAGAATTTTTTTTTTGCAAATCGGAAAAATACGTATCACCTAATTTCCTCTAAAAAACAACATATTTCGTCCCCGAGAGATTATGCGATTTCAAGTGTAGAACCCTGCCTGATTTGAAATGAATTCGGTCATTAAAATTATACTATAAAAAAGTAATAATAAATTTGTTCAGGAAGGCACAAACATCTCTACGGAGATCGCCGCAATCCGAAAGAACGCGACAGGAACTGTACAGCCGTACATTTTGTGTGTCAAAGGCCAAAGTCTCAATACGTATTTTCTGGTAGCTGATGGAGTACTAATTGATCTGGCGCACAAAATTAATCCAATCATCGCATTTGATCTGCTTTATAAGCTACACTACGTTTTCAATGTCGAATATGCGAAATCACTATCGTTTTTTTATAATTTTATCGATTGTTATGTCTACAAAATGAAAGACGTTAAACCAAAGAGTTCTGTAACTTCTTTAAATGTTACATTAACGACATACGTATCTGAAAATGACATGGTTTAGTAAGGTTCATCTTTATCTTTTAAGTTCTTCATGTGTATGTTTATAAGCAACTTTCTTAACTCTATGGACTCATATGTCTATAAAAAGATTTTCTAATTTATTTTAAAAAATTTAAAGCGTTTTAATAAAATTTAAATAATTAAAACCTCAATTGTGGAATTATTTTTGAATTACCATTTGTATTAGTAACCAGCGAAAGCCTGACTAATTGCTTTAGTAGATAGTGACTATTTCATTTAGTAGTTGTGTTACTAATTTATTTAGTAACGAGCTACCAATTCATTTAGTTGGTCCTTGTTACTAATTGAATTAGTAACTTTTGACTAATTCATAGTAAACGACTTCGCACTATTTGAATTAGTCAGAAATGACTATCAATTAGTAAGATTTGACTAATTCAGATTGAGAGAGTAAAAAACATAAAAAATGAACTACATTTTAATTAAAAAATATAAATACTTGATTGCGAGTATATGTGACTTATAGCGCGATTTTTGTTATAAACAGGAAACTATTTGATTCAATGAATCTTAAAAACCTGAAGTTTAGGAAAAAAAATCAAGATTAGATTCGCATTGCGCACGAGAAAACTATATATTTCCGAAAGAAACACTTTTCATTTCATGAACAGTTGAACACATTAGTCATATTTTGTTGACCACTGTAATTAAAAATAATAAAATAAGATTGTCTGTCCCTATTGAAACTCATATATTTTTACACTCGCTTTTCGCGTCTTTTTCTATTGCGATTATTTCTGTCAGTGTATATGCATTAGTATACGAGTACATCAGTTTCTTTATATTTCAGCATCCGCACGAAAAGAGCCCTTACGGCCGGTTCTACGTACAGAACATATTCGCGTTTTTCTAATTTAAGATGTGAAATTACCATTTTTAGATTTGTTCGGGGGATGATACCATGATTCATACTGAATCTATCAGCATTATACTCATGATTGTAAAGAAGATTTTTCAATTGGCATTAGGGTCGATAATATTTATTTTTGTTCTGCAATTAATTTTTTGAAACTATTCTTTTTTAATAAAATAAAAATCAGTTTTTTTATGTTTTATCCCGGACTGACTCAGTAAACTTGTCAGTTAGGTTATGTGAATCAGTCCTACCTTAGACGATGCATTTTATAATTTATACATTTAACAGTTTAACTGACCTAAATTCATTATAATGTATTTTTTTTCGAAAAATGCTACGTTTGTTTGTAAATTTTTTAAATATTGCAGTTAATAATGTGATGTATTTCATCCACGGATATAGGGGTTGAAACTTAATATAATTGATATAAATTTGAATTTTATTTTTAACAAACATACCAAAATTTTAACAATGATGTTTCGGCCATAGATAGGAGCCAAAATTTAAGTAAAAATATGATCAAGTTGATAACACATTATCAATATTTTTTTCAAATGATTATTCAACCAAAAAATGAGTTTAAAAAAAAATTAATAATATATGGGAGAAGAGGTGTTGGAAGAGAAAGAGATGGAACAACAATTACTGAGGATAAGTTTTTTTAAAAATCATTTTTTGGTTCAATATTCATTTTACAAAAATATTCATGATTTTTTACGAACTTGATAATTTTTTTTACATTCTCATCAATGAGAAGGTATTGGTTTTATGTGAAAAATTACTTTTGCCATCAATCTATGTAAGATAGGAAAAAAGATAAATGCGTAAGAATTATGCACCCAAAAAAGGTCTACAAATTTGTTATAAATCACTTTTTTATAGGACTCTTAGTTTTTGTCTTATTCATAAAAACAACGTTGTGTTGTTCATCGAAAAAGGATCTAGAAATTTGTGATTGATCATTTTGAAATAGGACGAGTAGATTTTCTTTTAATTGCAAAAGATAAGATTAAAAATAAAAAAATTATATTTTTGGAAAACCGACACAAGCTATGAAAATAAAAATAAAAAGATAAAAGTGGTTCAACCAAAACAGATCTACAAATTTTTTATAAACTTTTGCTAATTCCATCAAATGTCAACGTTTTTAAAAATTTTTTTTTTTTGGGTGAATATCTAATTATTTTGTTGGAAATATAATAAAATTTTATTATTTTATTTATCCTTTATCAATACCCTCATGATTTAATTAATAATATCATACCTCTGTTTGTTAAAAATTTGAATTTTTTCAATATATTTCTCGATAGTTTAAATCAAAACAACGATTTCCTTTCAAGAATAACCAAAATAAGTTTTTTCAAATGAAAAAGCAAAGTGGAATCCCGCCAAAAACATATACGATGCAAAAAACTTTAAGTAAAATATCAGTGAAATCAAAGATTGTAAATTAACTTTGAAGGAGAAAACTTTAAAAATGTATTAAAAGGATAAAAAAGTGAAAACCTGGCGGAATGTTCTATTTTTTCTACATATAATAATAATCTTGGCAAATTTTAATATTTTTTTCTTTCAATACATTTTTAATCTCTATCTTATGAAACGGAAGCAGCCATAATGGTCCTGAAGACATTTTAAAGACATATTGAAGACAACCAAGTCAAAACCAAGACAAAGTATTTTTACCCGGGTTTGTAAAAAATTAATCTTTTTGGCTTGACATTTCAAGAGTTTGGTACAGATTTCTGTCTCATCCTTATGACTTTTTTCGATATACAGGAAATTATTAGATTTATAGCATTTACAAGATTTAAAAAATCGAACGAAAATTAAAATTTCATGCCAAACAACGCACGACATAAAAAAGTGAAAGAAAAAAATTAATAGACTATAGCTGTTTACACAAAAAGGATCTAAAAATTTTTGATCAATTCCTTAGATAGGACGAGTAGATTTTCTTATAATCATAGAAAAAAGACTGGAAACAAAGAAATTAAATTTTTGTCAAGACGACGTAAGTTACAATAATTTTTTATTTAATGAAGTTTTTCGCACAAATCGCTTCTACCCATTTTCTTAGGAGACTTTTCGCTAGAATGCGTATTTTTGGTTTAAATAGTGAAAATTACATTGCTAATAAACAAATTAAATTTATGGAAAAATAACACAAGTTGCAGTAAAATGTTTAATAACCGAATTTTTTATTACGGAATGCGCCCTTTTTTCAATAATAAAAACAAGACAATAAAAATACGTCTGTTTTAATAACAATGCATATTATGAATTGTAATAATATACATTTATTGAAATGATATTATATTATTATTGTAATGAATATTAAAATGAATAAAATTTCTTTTGAAATAGTTCTTGTATTCATGGTAATATCAACAAAAATCATAATTTGTCGATAAATTTTATGACTTTATTAAACAAATGCAATATTCGAACATTTTTCAACGGAAAATTTAGATTTTTTTAATGCCAGTCCTTTTAATTGGAAACTTCATGATAATTTCAGCAACATTCATAATTAGTTGAATTATTGAATGTCTTCTTTAAATAAATTTATTAAACGAATGCATTATTTGGGCACTTGTTTGAGTTTCTTATTACTTTTTTTCTTTTAATAAGACTGCTGGTTCAGTATTGCGTGGACTTACCTTTTTCTTCCACACTATAAATATTGATGAAATTACCATGGACTTCCGAATTATAATGACTGACATTGAAATAAATGAATTTTTCCGTCGACAAATACCCAAGCGGTGCATATTTTAGCTAGATTTGTTTTTTTAAAAACATAAAATTAATAAACTAATAATGAATTTTGCTGAAATTATACTGAAGTCCTCAATTAAAAGGACTGACATCGAAAAAAAACGAAATTTTCTATCGGCAAATGCCCGAATAATGCATCTGATTACTAAATTTGTTTACAATAATGACAAGAATAGTCCTAGGATAAATTTTCTCCATTATAATATTACTTTCATCCAAATTTATTGCAATATAACGAATATGTCCAAAAAGAAGGTCTAACGAAGATAAAGCCTAAGTTGTTTTAAATACTTATTTAAATTGTTCTTCCTAATTATTTGTTTGATTCCACACTTGTAATTTGAGGTGAAAGTTTCCATAAAAAATTAAATTTTCTATTATAATTTTCGTTTAAATGAAATTGTATTATTCACTGAATTCAGATTGTAATAATATTGTACCTAAATGTTACAATTTCAGTACAAATGAAAATATCATCGTTGACT
>JAWWEA010000021.1:72341381-72351598 GCA_035222095.1 Andricus quercuspetiolicola | reverse complement strand
TAAACGAACGTTTTTATTAATTTTCGTTTGTTATATATTTATTTAATTTAATGAAGACCGTAAGACCTACAAAAAAAATTACTCGCTTATATTCACATTGACGGTCGAAGAAAGGCTTGATTTGATTCTTATCAAATCTTATTAATAATATTAAAAAGGTGAATTCTCAACAGAAAAGTGTAATAGTTGATATTGAATTTTGATCTTAGAGCTTTAGTGTAATAGCCTTGAAACCATAAAATAGCATATTTTCAAATATTGTTCATCAGAACAATATAATTACTATTTGTGACTAGTGACGTACAAATTTACATCATATTGGGAAACGGGTTCGCAACCCGGCCAGAAAACACGAAAACCCGGGCTGTCTTGGAAACCCAAACCAATCCGAACGTTCAGTTTCAAATTTTTTTAAATTTCCAGAACATTTGGATAATTTATGGTGAGTTACTATAAATTGTCACCAAAGTTATCGGAAACTACCAGAAATTTTAGGAAATTTCTTCATTGAACTTTTGGGCCGGTGTTCCGATTTTCCGGCCGTTTTGCGAACCCGAAACCGGACTTAGTTTACACGATCCGAAAAAATACTGACCCAATCCATCGGGTTCGGGTTTTTAAAAATGTTGCACACCCCTACTTGCCACTTACAAACCTTCTTGATATTAAGTATAACAATTTATATTCATTGATTCATTTAAAGAAAAATTTATTTTTACATAATTGTGTAAATGCCCCAATCCGATTATCTTTGAATGATCAGGCTTCAATTTGCATGTTTAGACGGTAATGAACTTGTCATTGCATCCTGGCTTTAGTTTGAAGTTCATGATGGCCATGCCCAACTTGAGATTTGCATATTGTAATGCGAACTAATAATTTTATTTTAATTTGCTAAACATGCTTCTAAATAAAAGAATATCAAAGATTAGGTATATATTTTTTTGATAAATTACTTTATTACTATTTATTTAGACCAGATAGCGAAGAGCAAAATAATTGTTTTGACAGGTCATAAGGGGATTGAGGTTCGGTAAAACACTCCACGACTCTCGAAATGAACCAAAGTTCGGTCTTAAAATCATGAATTTTCCCTACATGTGCACATATGTTCAAGGGTACTATTATGAGAATGAAAATTCTCATTTTGACACCATTGACATTTGAGCCGCAACAAATTAGACACCAGTAATATATATTTATTTTCTGAGCTACCTTGCAATATAAAGCTGAAATCCCATCTTCAGATATTCTTTCCTATCTCACGTTGATATGCTAAAAATATAATTTTTTGCATAGCATTTTTGATGGATAAAACAAAAACTCCTACAAGTCTTCTTTTATACTCTTTACGTATCTCATATCATGTGGCGTAGTATTGGAATTTTCAAATTTTGCACATCAATTTTAATCAACAAAGGAAAAGCTACCAGTTCGGTCCAAAAATGTTGCAAAGAAATATTGTAGGAATTTTTAAGCACTGAAGTTCGTCCGAAAACCTTTTCCCGTATGTCGTTTTGTTTGGCTTAAAATTTTTGAAGTTTTTCTCAGTATGTTCGTTAACCAAAATAAAAAAGGACAAGTTCCATCGAAAAATGTTTTTAAAATGTTTGTAGGACTTTCTAAAAGCGGTGATTGCTCTTAAAGACTTTTTACCGTATTGTGCTTCGTTTGGTTCGATTTTCCAATTTTTGAGTTTCTCATAGTATTTTCGACAAATAAGATCAAAATCACAAGTACTATAGAAAAAATGTTTAACAAAAGTTGTGTGGAACTTCTTAAATGCTACAATTTATCTCTAGAACTTTTTTCCTTACCTCACGTCATTTTGCTCAAGACATGAATGTTTTATATTTTTCATAATATTATAGACAAATAAAACCAAAATATCCGTGTTTATCAAAAAATTTTTAGGGGACAAATTATAGATGTTTTTAAAAACTTGAATTCTTCTTTTGAACTTATTTCACGTACTTGTCATCGCTTTGCGTGAAAATGTAATATTCGATTTTTGAATAGCATTTTCGATGGCTAAAACTATAACCATTGGTCAAGGAATACTGGGTGATAAACTCCTTTTTTCTTTTAGAACCCAAACAAAAGTGTGCCAAAGCTCGATTTTATCCGTTGATTTTTCCGAGAATTATCGTGCGTACGGACAAACGGACAGACCTGCAGACAGGCAGACAGACAGACAAACAGACAGACGCCATCATCAAACCTTGGATTTCGGTTTCAGGTGGTCTCAAAACGTAAATGTCAGTTGAAAAACTGAGGTGTAAAATTTCGGACAATTTTAATACCTTCTTAATCATAAATGATGATGATGTAAAAAATAGGTTTTCATGTTTGAGGCTGCTTATCAACGAAAATAAGTGAAAACAATAAAAAGCAGGTATTGCAAATTTTGACAAAGATAATTATACTTTTCATGGTGAAACAAACATTATAACAAATAGGTTATTTGAAAATTGTGGCTTAAAGGGGAGCATAGATTTACGACAAATATATTGTTTATAAGGTTGTGAATAAATAATCCCTTGTCTTACGATAAAATGTTATGAGAGTAAAAAGCTTCATTTTTTGTTAAGAATTAATAAAAAAAAATGTTTTTATTCGAGGTTTTTATTTGTAACAATATTTATAAAAAATAAATGAAGGGGACTCATGAACAATAGACAATGTTATTATGTGTATTTTTAGATTTTGCAACAGTTTTACGGAAAATTATGACACTGGCCGACGTGGATGATTTTTTATTGACAAATGAAAAATCTAGACGATTTCCAAATGAAAATGGCAGTTTTTCAATAAGTATTCAGGGAAAGAAGTTTTCATTACATCGAAAAACTTCATTTTTGCTTTCAGGAGACCTGACCAATCAATCTTAATTTTGTTAGAAAATCATTTGTTTCTATCGTTGTAAATTGAAAACTGTTTATCTCACGATACAAGTGGACAAAGCAAGAAAGTTTTGTTTTTGCTTAGAGATGTTAAAAATGATATTATGAAATTTTGCTGTTAGCATATGATAAAATTGTTGACAAAATTGATTAAATGAAAATAGAAAAATATTTCAAAAAAATAACCAAGATATTTGTGATCATAAAAATAGTTTGCCCTTTTGAACAAAAGGAATTTCGAGGACCTATTAGTCCATACAAGAGAGTGATTTGCGACTCGATAATACGTCTTCATGTACAAATTACCAATTTTAAATGAACTCTCCTTTGAAGGTGAAAGAATCCATATGGTTCTAGGATAACAATGTCAGGGGTCATTTATGAAGTGTCAATGATTTTTCCTGTACTCTTCAAATAATGATAATTTAACTTGTATCATTCTTGTAGAATCGTCATCAGCTCCTCATATACGACAAAAGCGAATGGATTTTCTAACAATAGCTGAGGCTCGAACAAATGAGCGAAACCATCCATGGGCAGCTGTTGCTGTAGGTGATGTATATCAGGATCTACGAAGAGCTCACCTAGATTATCCCACCAAAGTCATCATTTTTGAACCTCGCACTCCGCGTAATACTATTGCATTTGTTGCCTATGCAATACATCCTTTTTTGGTCGTAGCGCATTCTATGACTTTTGAAGCATTAAACAACCACAACCTAGCCGAGTTCAGAGTTAAATCCCGTGGGTTTGGAGATCATCCCGTACAATTCGTTACAAGCGGTATAAGACATATTGAAAAGAACGCGCAGCACGATCAGGTTTTGGTTGAAGTTCTAAGACCCATCCTGTTGATAAATGCTGAACCAACCGCTCTTGCGGAATTACCCGAAACAACTAAGGAATGTATCATTCAGGAGGCAAATAGGATCATTAGAGAGAGGTTATATTGACTTTATTCAGTAAAGCTCTCATGTATATTTTATCACCTTCTCTGCTAATCGGTGTAGAGTTAATGTGGTAAATAAACATACATTCTCAAACGATTAAACTGCTCACTCCGTATCATCAGTATACACCAATGCATCATGCTATATAATCACTCATCATTCTACCACCTCTACTCTACCTCTCCGCTCTCTACTCAGCAGCTTACCCACCCACTTTTGTCGTCCATTTCTATTTCGAATTTTATGTCGAAATAAAAAATATTAAATTCAATGTGGCGGTCATGATTTCAAAATTTTTAAGTAATTGCACGAAATTTTGTGCATGGAGTTTTCAAGGTCATCGATTACGAATTAACTTTCATTAATCCTCAAACTCAGAATCTTTGAGTCAAGAATGATGAAGGTATATCAATTACAGATTCTTGTGAGTATTAAAGATTATAAAGAAGAAAGAGTTATTCACAAATTTCACTCTTGAACAATGTATATAATTTTGCGGAAGCAATTGAATTTAAATTAGTAATAAATATTCACTGTTTGAGGTATCAAGAAATATGCCACTGACTCAAATTTAGAAAGCGAGTATGAATATGGTAGTAAAAAATAAATTGTAAAAATTTAAAAATTAAATTGAATGATAAATACTGAAGTAAATCAGAACAATTGATACTATGTAATGAAACTAAAATGAAAATTATATAAGAGAAAGTGGCCTCGGCTTTGAGTTTCCTCGTCAGTGTTTATTAAATGGAATTGTTGCTCATTTAGGTTTATTTATGCAATGAAAAATATTGTAGCAAGTGATAAAAAATTACCTTAGACAAATAATTCGTAACTAATCGAATAATTTTCTTTATTTTCTCTAATTAGATTTCAATTTTTTTTCATTTTATGTTTTATTACTTGTTACCATATTTTTTGTTTTCTACTTCTATATATGATTCATTATTGTACTATTCTCTGTTAGTTCCTTTTTTCCATACAGTTATTTGACTTTTGATTGTTTTTATTTTATGTGTAGTTGATTTTATTTATTTTTTGTCTGCGTCTAGTCTTGCCGAAAAAATTAGCTGAGCTGCGGGGTGATATCAGGATGAGGAGACATTTCGTTAACTTTTTTTCACCTGCTAAGAAGGCATTATTATTCAATTTTGTTTTCTGTATTATTTATTTTTTCATTATTTGCATTATTTATTATTTGTTTTCTCTATTATTACAACTCAGTTTCCATTTTTGTAAGAATAGCGATGCTGCACAAATTGAGTCTACAAAGCAAAACTCTGGATAGCCGATTATACACGCGAGGACTCTAGACAATCATATTTATTTATCAAACAAAAAATCTAATTTTCGTTTCTCACAGAAGAATATTAACTAAAGTCTTGAGAGGGCGTCTGGGTTTACTGTTTTCAATACTAAGTTAAATGTTCCAGGGGATATTTGGGATCTTCGAATATTACTATGAGGATAGGGATATGAATAAGAGCCTTCACAAGGTGTCATGGGTGATGATTATCTCTGATGACGAATCGCACTTAAATTAATATTTTCAAAAAAATGCAATATTTCTGAACCTAGAACGTGTTTTGGCCAAAAATTTTCAAGAATACGAATTTTGAAAATCTGAAACATGGGATAAATTTTTAAACCAAAATTTTTAAAGTTACGAAATTTGAAGACCTTAAATTTATGCTGAGTTGTGATACGCTAGCACAATAATTATCTCTAATGACGAATCGTACTCAAATTAATATTTTAAAAAAATGCAGTATTTTTTACCTTGGAACGTGTTTTAACCAAAAATGTTTCTTTTACTATCAGTTCAAGAGAACGTAAAATCCACAGGAGCGAATGTTCAGAAAATGACTGAAGATATCAAAGTGTTAAAGAACTCGGATGAAAAGATTTTGGAAGGATTAGGAATCTACAAAGCCAGATGTCATCTTTAGAAAGAGAAGAATAAAAAATTCGGAAAAAAATTAATTTTCTCGAAGAAAAGATAGAATTTTTAGATTTAAAAGAAAGATCTAGGAATATTTTTCTCTACAACGTGAAGGATGATTGGACCAATAATGAGAATCTTCTTGACATGGTGAATAAGATTGTCAAGAAAGCTAAAATAATTATACCTATTGATTGTTTTCAAAAGACTATTAGAATTGGGAGAAAAGAGGGAACAAGACCTGTTCTAGTTACTTTCACGAACTAGATATTCAAAGGTGAGATATTTAAGAAGGCTGAAAATCTATGCACTATGAATGTATCTTTCGCTAATGACTTTACTCACGAACAAAGAGAAATACGCAAGAAGCTTCAAAATTATCAACAAGACCTAGACAGTCTTAGGAAGTCCTCAACGATTCAAGGAACCAGACTATTTATGGATAATCAGAATTTCCTTGTATACTTAACTGCAAAGATTGTGGCAGAGAAGAGTGAAGATGTTTACAGTCTGATGGGGGAATATAAACATCTTCTCAAGGCCCTACTGCTAGCAGCAAAAGGACAAGAGGACGTCCTTCAAAATCAGATTCTTTCAGCACAAATGTTAATAAAAAGATCAAGCATGCTCAAAGAGAAAATTCAATCAGAGCATTTTTAACGGAAACGCCGGGAGGAGAAAACTCCCATTCGATCCCAAGTTCATAAGTGGTTCACCAACAGTACAAACAACTTGAATTATATTTTGGAGTACAAGGGGATTTAATGATCTCGATGATATCCTTGACCACACTACTACAGATGACATTATATGTGTGAGTGAGACATGGCTTACTCCTTCACTTCAAATCAGGCATCCTCAACGTAACATCGACTGTCAAATTGTCTACAGCAGGGGTCTACAAAGGTAGATCCTGTATCTACCAGCGATCCTGGGCCAATAGGTTGTATCTACTCAGCTTTGACACAGAACTGTCGAAAAGGATCCCCATCCTTTACCTGGACTTGAAGTGCCTCAAAGAGTTGCATCTTGCACAGAAGAAAAAAATGGGGCCCTGGAGGGTTAGGTTTATGAACCAACCCCTTTCCAGCTAATATTTTCTTTCAAGGGGTCATAAATTTTCTTTCAGTTTCCCATCGAAAAAACTGGTAGATCCTAAGAATTGCCAGTTGATCCTGGGTCAGGCTGCACCTGTGGATTGTGGAGACCCCTGGTCTACAGTGCAGCTACGAGAGAATCCTCAAAAGGAAGAGCCAAACAAATATACAATTAGGACGATATGTGCGATAGAGGATTGAATTTTTGTTAAACTCGAACGTAATAGTTTTAATATAGTTGTTGGATCAACATTCTCTAGCCCTAATTCTTATTTTGAAAATTTTCTGTGCAATATAAACGAAATAATCTTCGACCTATCATTGAAATATCAGAAATACTCGATAATTGTGGGAGGGTATTTAAACGGTAAAATTTGGAAAACGAATCAATGAGAGGAAGAAGCTCTCTTCAGCAATTTGAATTTGTATGACGTAAGAACCAGTCTGATCACTGATCTAGGCAAAAGGGTAAAACAGATGGTAGAAAGCTCTGAAAACAATGGCTTTTTTTAAATGGGGGAACTAAAAGCGACTGCTCAGCTCAATGTACATTTCTAAGAGATAAAAGTTCTTCAATTTTGCCTGGTCTAGTAGTGTGGAAATTCAGTCAATCGAGGATTTCCAGATGCTGAGGGTTCCAACTCGATCGGATCATTTTCCTTTAGCTTTATTGATATTAGATCACTCGAATTTAAATTATTCGAACTATTCAAGCATCCCTTATTTTAAATGGAATAATGACTTTGCTGATAAATTTAAAGAAATTATTCAGTACCCTCCAAATATGAACTCTGTAAGGTTGTCGGTAGACGACCTTTCAAATAATTTAATTAATTATACTGAAGAGACAGCGACAGAACTTAATATGACTGTAAATCCGACAAAAAACTGAGTCGCTCAAAGCCATGGTTTGATGCACAATGCAGACAAAATAAAAAAAGAGCTGAAGCAAGTACTTAAGAAATGCGAAGAACAAAAATTCAATCCTGATGCTGTGTCGATTTATACGGATTGTGAAAAAGTACGTACAAAATTATTCGATTACAAGAAAGAAAATTACAAAAATTCCTCATTCGATTCTCTCGCGAATGCAATCGAGTCTAGACAATTCTGGAAGGTAGTAAATAGTTGTAATTTCAAGCCCTCGTATAAAGATGATATAGACTTAAACATATGGGAACAGTATTTGAAATCTCTCTACCCAGTCCGAGATCCAAATAACTATTTAATAACGATTATTAATTTTCGAAATCCTTGTCTTGATTCACATCTAACTCTCGATGAAACTATTTCGAGCTCAAAACAGTCAAAAAATGGTAAGGCCCCGGATGGTATCAGCTATGACTTTTTAAAAAATTTGCCTGGAAATCTATTGTTATTTTCAATTAAATTAAATTTAAAATTCTGAAAACTGGGAAACTATCAAATTCTTTGACGCAGAAAATCATATATGTTTTGTAAAAGCTTGCATTATTTTGAATCCAGTTTGAAACTTTGATTTTACAGTTTTGCGATTGCCTATATATTTTAGAAGTTTTGTGATATGGAATTAACAATTTTTTAACAGTGCGAACCCGGGGAGTCTCGATTTTGAGATTAGAAAACAATGTTTTGCCGTACAAGGCAAAAGCCTGTTTTTTTTTTGTTGTTTCTTCGCGACTGTGAAACACACGTTCTCTTTGCAGCAAGAATTGGTTAGTACATGTTTGGATTCATAGTTTTTTTCTTTGAAACACAAACACCAAAGGTTGATAACCGGACCGCAATTTTCCATCACAGTAGGTAAAGGAATCATAAAATGATGTTTTGGTTTCAAAGGTCGTTTCAATACTTTACGAGCAAAAAGATGATGTTCTTTAATCAAGTCACGAAGGATTGTGCTGCATTGCATCTGGATTGACGGAGACATAACGATGTCAGTTATTTTACGTAAAATTATATAAAGGCGCCAAGCAATGTCATCTTCAGGGATCAACTCTCCCGTGAAAATACCGAAATGACGTACAATAGAAAGCATTTTCGATGCAGACGTGACATATCATGCGACTGTTCAATTGGTCAAGAGAGAAATATTTCTTTTCATCGATATAATAATTCAATAATGCAGCCATGTCAAACACGCATACCCCTTCTAGGAATTCATGCATGATGTCTGGTGATAGATTATCAAGAACATGAAAATTAGACAGCCTATTAAATGCACACTTCCCTTGATCTCGGTCTGATTCATATCATTTAGAAGTAGATCTATTTGGTAACTTGCTTTTGTCCTTAAATATGCCTTATCTTCGATGGCTGCTAAAGACCTTTGTACTTTATCCATCTTGCAAAAACCGCATACAAAGTTTACTTGAAAACTTTCAACGAAGCCTAGCAAACTATGGACCCCTAAATTGTCTCGAATTATGAGTCCTCATTTGAAAAAAAACTTGTACTTTTCCCTTCGGCAACATCAATTCTATTTCCGTCGTTTCGAGAAATCGCAACACTTCGATCAGTTCCTGAATGATTTTCAAGAACATTACCATTATCATCATTATACAAGATAAGAGGAAAATCATTTGGAGAATTAAAATTTTTCGTTTTGTTTTTCCAAAGTGAGCCTTGTATGAAATTTGATCATACTGAAGTTTTTTTCTCTAACTTTTCTTTGTATGAAAGAAGTGCATCATACACTCCAGCCAACTCAAAAACATTTTTCAAAGTAACTCGTAATGGAAAAAACATGCGTAACGTTTTTCGTAGTATTTTTTTAGCTTGCCTGAGAATGAACGTTTAACACGTTTAAATTTATTCCCAACAAAAACACTGACTGAATGTGTATAGTAGCCTTTATTTTCGAGGACTTTTAGTTGTTTTTTCGCTATTCAAATCACCGAGTGCATCGCAAAATCAATTTATAAGATTTGACAAATGAGACAAAACCTTTTCATCGTTTTCTGGCGTCAATGATTTTTTAAATTCTTTTTCAATGATTTGATAACCAGAAGTCAATATCTTCTTTGTATATTTCATGAAAATCTAAGTTCTTTTATTAGATAATGTTGATTCATAGTTTATCCCCACAATTTCTTTGAATATTATAGTTTTGAAATTTGCGATAACATTTGTATTTGAATTTTGACAGTTATATTTTTCTTCAAAAAGTACTTTATTGCAGGTAATTTCATTGCAATTTTCTACAACTTCAGTTACCTCGACATTTGAGCTATTAGAAGGTTTTCTTTCAGATAACAAACAATTTTCTTTATTGCAATGTGAAATAAGCCAGTGATGGCGAAAGGATGGAAAGGAATCGTATATTCGAGAGCAAGCTTCTTCAGCG
>JAWWEA010000021.1:72295390-72310276 GCA_035222095.1 Andricus quercuspetiolicola | reverse complement strand
CCTCTTTCCTCTTTCCTCTTTCCTCTTTCCTCTTTCCTCTTTCCTCTTTCCTCTTTCCTCTTTCTTCTTTCCTCTTTCCTCTTTCCTCTTTCCTCTTTCCCCTTTCCCATTTCCTTCTTTCTCTTTTCTGTTTCCTCTTTCTTCTTTCCTCTTTTTTTTCCTCTTTCCTCTTTCCTCTTCCATCTTTCCTCTTTATTCTTTCCTCTTTCCTCTTTCCTCTTTCCTCTTTCCTCTGTCCTCTTTCCTCTTTCCTCTTTCCTCTTTCCTCTTTCGTCTTTCGTCTTTCCTCTTTACTGTTCCCTTTTTCCTATTTCCTCTTTCCTCTTTATTCTTTCCTCTTTCCTCTTTACTGTTCCCCTTTTTCCTCTTTCCTCTTTCCTCTTTGCTTTTTCCTCTTTTCTGTTTCCTCTTTCCTCTTTTTTGTTTCCTCTTTCCTCTTTTTGTGTCCTCTTTCCTCTTTCCTCTTTCCCCTTTCCCATTTCCTCTTTTCTCTTTTCTGTTTCCTCTTTCTTCTTTCATATATTTATAGCATTTTGGTCCGATTTTTAAATTTAAAAAAAAACGAAAGTTGATTTAATATCTAAGAGCCCTCTGAGCGCTCTGAGCTCTACGATTTGCTAATTTACATTTGTTTATAATATTATATTATTTCTCAAAGTTTGATACAGTTTGAGGAAAGTGACATTTTACGCGAAATAATTCTTTACAGTTCATCAATGTTTTATATTTTATGAATCTTCTTAAATCAATGTTTTGGGACTGAAAGAACAAAAATAGTTTGAATTCTCTCTAAAAAATGAACCAAAATTATTGTTATAAAATTTTTTTGAGAAAATCATTTCAAACAAAGAAATGCAAAATTTTGACATCTTTGCGTAGAAAATAACTGTTTTTTGACCTGAAACTGAGTTAAATTGCTGTGGAAGTGACTGCTTGTTACAGTACAGAATGAAAACAACAATAACTAATAAACAATTTTCAAAAAAAAATATTAAAATTGGATGTTTTTTCCGATTTGAACGGATATTCTTATAAGATATTTTTAATTATATTTGTTCAAATGTAACAACTAAGATTTTCATAAACAATTAAAATATGCACTAGCGGCACGTGTAGTTTTTCTGTTCGAGGGGAAGAATAATTTTTAATAAAAAATAGAAATTTCGATGCCTTATTTTTTACTTTTTAGGTTCATTTGTTGCTAAGGTAACAATATCATTTTCCTAAGGTTCTTGAAAAAGTTTAAAAAGATTTTTGGAAATTTCATATACGTCAAGTCAAAATTTCAACAAAAAATCATCGAAGAAATTGTTGAATCTTCAATCAAAAAGCAGATTTTTCAACGAAAATTGTAATAATTTATATTGTAATCCAAAAAGATTTCTATTTTAAATCAGGAACAGTTTAAATCATCCAAAAATGACAATTTTGCAACAAATTAATTCAATCCTCAACCAAAAAAGAACAAGCATCAACCAGTTGTATTTTTAACCAAAAAGGATGAAATATTTCGCAAAAGAGACAAAATTTTTACCAAAAAGGTAGATCTCTACCAAAAAAGAAATTTTTTTAACTAAATTGAAGAATCTTCAACAAAAAAATAATTTTTTAACAAAGTAGTTTAAATTTTAAGCAAGTAGCTAAATTTTCAACCAAAGAAGATTAATTTTGAATTAAAAATATAATAGTTGACATTTCCATCCAAAAAGGTTTTTATTTTTAATTAAAAACAGTAAGATTAAAAAAAAAATTTTAGAAAAATATTTGAATACTTACCCAAAAAAATGAATTGTTAACCAAGAAAATTAATTTTCTACCAAACAGGATGAATTTTCAACAAAATAGTTACATTTTTAATCAAAAGAGGAATTTTGAACAAAGTAGTTCAAATTTTAACATAGTAATTGAATTTTCAACTGAATTGATATCAGAACTAAAAAATATTTTAATCTTAAATCAGAAAAAGTTGAATTTGTGCAAAAAGAGCAAATAAATTTTCAAAAAAATAGTTGAATCCTCAACCAAAGATTATTCTGATTTTGAAGCAAGCAGCTGCAATTTTAATAAAGGCCGTGGCTACTTGTACCGAAATTTCGGTACAAATAGCTGGATTTTTTCGGTACAAATAAGGGGAGCTGGAAAAGGGGCTATTTGTACCGAAATTTTGGTACGTATAGCTGGATTTTTTCGGTACGCGTAGAGACTTCCTTCAATAAAAATGATGGAATGTTTACCAAAAAAGATAAGTTTGCAAACCAGAAAGATGAATTTTGAAAAAAACTGTTGAATTTTTAATCAAAAGAAGATTTTCCAGTCGATAAAGAAAATAAATTTCAGGCAAATTGTAATTTGATGGGAAAAATAATTTTTAATATAGAATAAAAATTTGGAATAACTATTCATTTTTAATTTTTTTCGTTTATTTGTTTTAAGTTTATATCAATATAATTCTCCTGGGTTTCTCGAGAGAATTCAAACAATTTTTGGAGATTTCAGATGTGTCTATGAAGTGTCTACAAAATTTCGAAAGATTTCTTTTTATTTTACAAATTTTCAAAAATCTTTCAAAGTTTTAAAATATTTTTGATATTTTCAAAACTTCTACAATTTCCAAATATTTTTTAAGTTGACTAAAATTATTTCTAAAATTGACTTAAAATCTTCCCGCTTCGTTTCTGTCACTTCGAAAAGTCTTTTGTAATGTTTTAAGATATTTGAAAATATTTTTTTTCAATTTAATTTTAAAAAGAAAGAATTTCTTTGAATATTCCCAAAAGCCTAAAAAAAATTCTCATGATCTTGAAACCTTCAACAATATTTTTAAATGTTTCGAGTTTTATTTTAAAATCTTCAAAGATCTATATTTTGTCTTGAAGTTAAAATCTTTTTAAATATAAAATCATTTTTGTATCTTTTGATAACTTCTTAATATCCTTTGCAATGTCTTAAAATATCTTCAATATTTGTTGAAAATTTATTTTTCAAAACAAAAAATCCATAAAACTTTTTCTGGAATCTGAGGAAAAAAATTTATTATCTTAAAACCTTTCAGGATATTTAAAAACCTTCAAAAAATGATTTCGAATGTTCAAAAATCTATATTTTGTTAAACTTTCTTTTTATCACGACTTCAGATATGTAAAAAAAGAACCTAGACCAGTTGAAAGGAAATTTGTTTATTCTAAAAAAATTTTAAATAATTTTTAATTCATTCAAAATTTCCAAATTCTTAAATATCTTCTAAACAGACTCGAATTATCCTTAAAATCGACACTAAATCTTCGAATTTTGTTTCTAACAATTTTGGAAATCTTATATAATGCTTTAAAATCTTTTTTAAATATTCTCCTAAAATTGATTTTTCAGTCTTAAAATTATTCAAAATCCTTAAAAAACTTCTAAATTGTTTTTTGAAATCTTCAAAAAGCTACATTTTGTTTTGAGATTTTTTTTCAAGTTTTAAGTATTCTTGCCAGTTTTTAAAATTTTCCAAATATTTTTTTTCATGGTGCGAATTTATTCTAAATATTTAAAAAAGCTTCGAAAAATATTATGTAATGTATCAAAAATCCGTATGAATATTCTCTGAAAATAGACTTGGTAAAATGAAAAGTCATTTTAAATTTTCCCAGAAATCTGAAGACATTTTTTTTTATTCTCTTGAAACATTTCAAAATTCTGGAACAGCATCCTAATTTTTTGTTTTAAATCATCAAAATCTACGTTTTGCTTGAAATTTACGAAATTCTTTTCGAATTTGAAACTATTTTTGTACTTTTTCAAAACTTTTAAATATCTCTTAAACTTATTAGAATTTTTGCTAAAATTTTGTAATCTTGCAAAATTTAAAAATTGTGGTTTACAATCTTCTACATTCCTTTTCGAAATTTTGGAACATCATTTTAAATATTTTACTAAAGTTATTTTTTCAAAATAAAAGATCAATTTAAATTTTGGTTGGAACCGTAACAAACGAATTTTATTATCATAAAAGCTTTCAAAATCCTTGAAAATCTTTGCAGTTTCACTTCAAACTTTTTAAAAATTTACATTTTGTTCAAATTTATTTATTTATTGAATTTGAATTATTTCTAAATTTTAGAATATTCTAGAATCTTTTAAAAACTTCTAAAACTTCGAAATATTTTTTGAAATAATTCAAAGTTTTCTTACATATTTTCACATCCTACAAAAACTTAAACTATTGCCTTATCATCAAGGCTCAAATAATAACTGAGATATTCTAAGTTTAAGATTTTAATAATAAAAAGAATGATTTTTTTTTTAATTTCAATAGAAGAGAAATTTAACAATTCAATTTTTTTTGTTCAAAATGTTCAAATTATGTAAGTAAATATTGTCAGTTTTTAAATCGTGGACAAACTGAATTTTTAAAATTAATAGCTTGGCAAATTTATTTTTATTAAACATTTTTTTCCTGAAAAACGATTTTTAAGTGACGAAAGGCATTGATTTATATGCGGAAGAAATTTCGTTGGCAAGAATATAGTATAGTAGTTTACTTGAAAGAGAAAGGCCACATATCCTTCTTGTTCGCGACAAAAGAGTTTCTTTTGGATCCGGATGGGCTCAGCCATCCGGAAACTCATGTCCAGTTTCTTTATTTTTTTTCTTTAAAATAACAATGAGAATTCTTGAATAGAATAAAAAAATTGGTATATTTTCATATTTGACTCAAATTTTAGGTCAATTTGATACGCTTATTGATTATTGTCAACAATCGTCAAATAAGACCTCATTTTTTATTGAAAAAAAAATCAGCAGGGGAAAGTGGGGCTAAACGATAACTTTTTTCCAAGTCATTTTTTAATTTTTAAAAAATTTGTTTGAAAACAAATTAGGTATTGCTGGATCGAGAATTTAGTTCACTACAAAACATTGCTTTTTTAAAAAAATTACTGCAGTTAATATTTTAATTATTATTTTTAATTTATTTAAATTTAAAATGATAGCTTAAAAATTGCTGTTCTGAGGTTTGGGCATTTCGTTACGAATAAGTTGAAGTTTGTATTCGTTATTAAAATGTATTCGTTTTTAAAATTTTAAATAATTTCTTCAATGAATTTTTTTACAAAAAGTTGAATTAATTTCCAACGTTAATTTAATTTGATTTAATTTCGAATATCACTGTAACCCAACTTTTTGGTTCGAAATATATTTTAAACACTTTTGGTAACAGCAGTTACACATAATTTTATAATTATAATAATAATTATGTATTATAAATTTCAACCAAAACAAATTGAATTAAACCAAAAAATACGAATTTTCAAGAAATTCTCAGAATCTCTGAGAAAAACAGACCAATTTTTAAACAAAAAAGGGATCAAAAAGATGCATTTTTGATCATAAAGTTGAATTTGCAACCGAAAAAATATGCATTTTGTATCAAAATAAGTAAATTTTTGACCAAGAAAAGACAAGAATTTAACAAAATAAGCGAATTTTCAACGAAAAATTAATAATTTTCTAGCAAAAATGAAAAAGCAACATTCTTAGTCAAGCAAATTTATTTCAACAGAAAGAGTAATTTTTAACAAAGTTGTTGAATTTTCAACCGAAGAAATGAGTTATTAACAAAAGTGATGAATCTTCAACTAAAAATATGAATTTTTGAACAAAAAGTTAAATTTTCTACCCAAAAGGTTAATTATCTATCAAAAAGATCAATTTTCAACAAAATACATGAATTTTCAACCAAACTTTGAATTTTTGCAGGAATCTTCAAGCTAGTAGTTGAATTTTCAGTGGAAAAAATCAATTCTCATTTTTTTTTAAACGAATTTCCAACAAAAAAAAAAGAATTTTCTACGAAAAAGATTAATTCTCCATCGAAAAGATTAATTTTTAATAAAATATATAAATTTTCAACCAAATTATGAATTTTTAAAGGAGTTCTCAACCCAATAGCTAAAATTTTAATCGATGAAATGGATTTTCAACCAAAAAGGTGAATCAGTCAACAAAAAGATCAATATTCTTTACCACAAGAGAAAAAATTCATGTATTTCGTAGAAACTTTTAAATAAATATATTTAACCAAATCTGGAATGGTTAAATTTTTAGTTAAAGAAATTAATTACAACAAAAAGAAAATTTCAACAAAGTTGTTAAATTTTGAACAAAAAAAAAGAATTTTCGACTAAAATTATGATTCGTAAACCATAAAAAAATGAATTATTACCAAAGATGTTCCACTTTTAACGTAAAATTGATAGAATAATAGGATAAAATTGATAGGGCCCTGACCTGACGGTCGTTTGAAGGTCACGACCGCTCAGGTCGAGTAAGTGAGGTCAATTTTTAGCGTTAACAAAAAACATTACCAAAGGGTTTTTGAGGTTGCTAAGGCTGAATCTATATGTGATGAATGGGACTTTTGATTTGACCTTGGGGATAACCTTGGATTTATCTTTATCAAATCCTGCAATGAAAACGTAAACGTCCTTATTCGATTGACATAAGAACTCGAAAATACAGATTTCCATTAAAAACTAATTGACCTCAAAATGACCTCGAAGGTCATTGTCATGGGCGTGTTGAACGTCACTACTGCATGTCTCTTGTTCAACTTAATAACTTTGATTGTTACAGAAAAATTTTAAAAGCTTCTCTTTCCAAAGGTAAGCAGACCTCGGATAACCTTAACTGACCTTAAAGTGACTTTCATCGTCGAATTCGACTTATGACCTGAATAAATTTTGATTGTACAATTTCCCTTTATTCCGATTGCCGGTGAGAAAATAAAACTTTTCAGTGTAAAAAAAGGTGACCTTGAAACAACCATGAAAGTCATCAATGTTATCCCCAAGGTCAAAACAAAAGTCACATTCATCACATACAGATTCAACCTTAGCGACCTCAAAAACCCCTTGGGGTTCTTATAGCTATCAAAACAATGTTTGAGTTAAAATGACCTTAGGGTGACCTTTAAGATCACCCGGAACATACGACCTAAGTACATGTTTGAATTTAAAATTTTCCGTTCTTTCATTGACGGTGTCAAAGAGGGGAGTTTCCACTTTGAAAGAAGTTGACATTGAAAGAACCTTGAAGGTCAAAACTGCGATCACCATCAGGTTACTTGTTAAAAGTTTTTGTAAAATCTGTAACGAGATGCTATAAAATGAACCGAGTTTTTGTTGAAAGAAAGGGTAATTAGTGCGCGCGTAGCGCGCACAATGTTCTAGTTGAAAAATAAAAAATTGCGTCATTGCACGCACGTGAAGCAGGTGCAATGTGGCCGCTTGCAACCTAGTGGCATTCACACATGCGCACTCGGCCGCTGCGCTAACATGAAACATTACGCCCGCTACATGAAACTTTACGCTCGCTACATAAAACTTTACGCCCGCTATATATGCATTGCACCATGCAAGTAAGAATATGGAAAAATTACCTTTATCTTTAAAAAAAAATTGCACCGTTGGATCCTACAGTTTCCCTTCTACTAAGTACACTATTTCTTCCTTCCACTTACCTCGTGTGACTGCCGCTCGAGCGAAGCGAGGGCGGCAAGTTCCACGCATCAAAATAGCCTTCCCTACGCCCTCGATACACACTATACTATTTTTATCGAGACCTTCTAGTCTGGCTGTGTCACGATTAAAAACCATAAAATTTATAACTGTGGATCCAATTTTACAGAATTGGGCTCTAGGGTCATAAAATCGATAATTCTCGAAGAAAATATGCGCGAAATGCTCTCTATATTTATTTGACGTTACTTAAGAATTTTTGGAACAGGAAACGAGCATCTTCGGTATCGCCACAGTCGTAAAATCTTGAATAAAAATTGCATTCAAGCTTGTTTTATGAGAAACAGTATTTGTGATTCTGTTTCCTATTAAAATATTGCCAGCAGAATTTTTAGAGTTTTGGGATGTGTAACGCTTCTATTCGGTCATTGATTTTTATTGGTTTCCTTACTATTTCGTATTCTAAATTTGTAAGGAAATTCATAAATGTTTTTATTGTGAACATTGAATAAACCAATAAAAAACAATAAAACAAACCTAGAGTTCAAAGATACATTTTTAAGATTCTTACTGTGTAATATTTTGGGAATTTAAATGTCGAAAGAGTGTTCGAAGCTGAAATTGGCAAAAAGTTCTAAACTGTTTTCTGATTTTTAATACTTTCAGAAATTTCTTTCAAATTCAGAAAGTTTTCTCAAAATATTTTTTTATGTTTAGGTTTTATTTTGAAAGAATAATTTTAAGTTTTAAAGACTTCAAAATGTGTGGGAAAAGAATACGAAAGATTTTGAGACAATTTTTCTAACTTTTCAGATTTAAAAAATTTTTTAGGTAAACTGAATTTTCTAGGGTGTCAAGAGGATGAAAGAAAAATGTTTTTAAGATTCATGGTAAAAAATTTAGATCATTGTTTTGTAGTGAATTCTAAGAGGATGTTAAAAAATATTACAAAACATTTTTAATTATTTTCTAAAAATTTTGAAAAGTGTGTAAAAGATTTTTTGAAAAATTTTTCTAAGGTTTCACGAAAATGAAGAAAATTTTTTTTCAGATTCCGAGCAAAAACTAAAATAATTGTTTATTTCGAAAAATAAATTCTAAGAGATTGTTCAAAAATATTTCATTAAATTTAAAACAATTTCCAAAAATTGTCAAAGAAGTATCTGAAAGATTTTAAGACAATTTTTTTAATTTTGCAAAATTTAAAAAAATTTAAGGAAAAATTTGAATAATTTTTAAAGATTAGAAGGCTTAGTAGATCTGACAAGATCACAAAAAAATACCTTAATATTCGTGTGAAAATTTTAAGTGATTTTTTATAATGAAAAATGAACTTTAAGAGAAAATCTAAAAGCCGATTCAAACGATTTCATAAAATTTCGAAAAAAAGCATAGAAAATTTTAAAGCAAAATGCTGCAATTTCGTAGGATTAAAAAATTGCCAAAAAAATGGAGTAAATTCAAGAAATATGTAGTAGAATTAAAGAGATTCAAAATTAATTTTTAAATTTAAAAGATTTTTAGAAATTTAGATTTTTAAATATTTCAAAAATAAACTTCATAAGCTTTAAAGGAATTTCGAAAGGTTCCAAGATAATAAACAAATTGTCTTGAAACTCCTGGGAAAATTGAGAAGATTATAAGGCAATTTTTTCACGGTTTGAAAGATTTTTCAAAATTTCAAGAAAAATTGGAGTCAGTTAAAAATATTTTTACGAAATTAAAATGTTTTAAATAGATTGGAAATATTTAAGAACTTGGAAACATTTCAGAAAATTTATCAAATATTTCTTGATTTCTTCCAAACTTCTAAAAGTCCTAAACATCCTTCGAAAGACTCCAATTTTTCCTCATATTTTGTAAAATACTATACAATGAAAAAAATTTATTTAAAGTCTTCTAGATTTTTTTTGACATATCTCAAATATTCAAATATCTCTCTATATTTTAACTTTTAATACCTTTAAAATTTCTTGCTAATCTGGAAATATTCTTCAACAAATTTTTTTCTTTTGTTGAATAAAAATGAGAATTTTTAAAATTTATACAACTGTCTATTATGGTGGGAAAAGGAAAGAATTATGAATCGAAAACAGCGGGAGAAAGAAAAGTTTAAAAATCCCTATTACTCAGAGATTTGTCCAATTATCAAAATTTTTTCAGGATTTAAATATTTTCATTTTTTCGACGACAAAATCTATTTTCTTAAAAATTTGCCCAAAAAAAAACAATTTTAAAAGCTTTTCAAACCATGATATATTTTTTTGGCATTTAAAGTCCTTATCGCACTCAAAATATACCTAAAAAAGAATCGAAAGATATTAGCAATTAAAATAGCCTGAACCTAATTTAAATGAAGGTTAAAAAAATGTTTAATACTCAGAACGAAAAAAAAATTATTAATATTATTTTTTTCGTAATCTACAAAATATTCTTAATTTTAAAAAATGTTGGAAGAATTCAATGTTTTCAGTTTTTCAAGAACAAACTCTCATTGTCAAATCTCAAACAACTAAAATAATGTTTAAAAACATTTTAATTTATCCTACAATAATTTCAAGGATGTAAAAATATTGGCACACCTAAAATTTACATTGAAAGAAGAAAAAAAATTTAGCTATTAAAACAGCCAGACTCTAAATTAATTACTGAAGTCTTCTCAATTTTTTTACCGTAACTTTTGAGTGCGAGAAGTTTTCTAGAAGCTTTAAAAAAATTAGTGTTGTTTAAAAAGCTTCTCAAAATTATTTTCATTCTGTAACGTATATACAAATATTAAAGGAATAAAAATAAAAATGAAAAATTGAAATTAGCGATTTTTGAAAAACTTTGATTCGCAGAATCTCACAGCAATGAAATATGTTATTTTTTACAGAAAAGTAGGCAATGCGTATTTTCTGATTTAACAAAAAAAAATTTTGATTGAAGTTACGAATTTGAATTGCGACGTCTATTTTTCGGAAAATACCATTTCTTTATTTATACTTCTATAGTTTTTGATCTATTTCAGATATTCTTCTTTTATTTTTTGATTTTGATTGTTTTTACGGTCCTCTTTCGAAATCCGTAAAAAGGTGAGGTTTTGCAAAGAATCTTTTTTATTTTGTTTATTTTTTATATTTTTAAAATGCTAAACCATTTTCGAGCATAGAAGAATTTTTTTCCTTAAAAATATAAATTTAGAATTTTCTCGTCAACGATGCAAGATATTTAAAAAGAGCAGATTTTTTTTGTGGAACTTTTTTAAACACCCAAATTTTTATGCTAACATTTTTCTTTATTTTTCTTTGTTTATAATATTTATTATTTATAATATTTTTTTTTATGTTTTAGTGACAACTCAAGAACGCTTTGAATATTATTATTTAAAAAAATATATATTGATGATCTCTTGCAAGTTGATAAACAATAATTATAAATATTTTGTTGAATAAAAAATTGAAAATTTACAATTTGTCAATTAATTTATTGTTTATTCTTTGAACCTAAAAATTCTGTAATTTTGATGATTTGCATTCGAAATGTTTTCCATTTGAAAGATTCAGAATTGAAAACTTGACATTTAATTTTCAATATCACCAAAATTTAGGAATTTTTATTTAAACATCTTTAAAAATGAAGGGTTTTCAATTGTGACTTCAAAATTGTAGAAATTTGAATTATGTATTTTTTATATTAAATACTTTTTTAATTTTCATAAGTTGCAATTAAAAACTATGAAAAATTAAAGTTTGACGATTCGAAATTCTGTAATTTTGATGATTTACGTTCGAAATTTTCTCATTTTGTCAGATTCAAAATTAACAAATTGCGTTTTGATCTTGAAAATCATCCAAATTAAAAAGATTGTATTGATACATTTTAAAAATTGAAAAAGTTTTAATTTTGACAATTTACAATAAAAAATCATGCGAGTTTCAAGTTTAATAGTGAAAAATACTGTAATTTTGATGCCTCACATGAAAAATTCCTTCAATTTGGAAGATCCTGAGTTGGAAACTTGATTTTTGAATTTCAAAATTTAGGAATTGTTATTCAAATACCTCCAAAATTGAAGAGTTTTCAGTTTTAAGTCTTGTTCAAAATTGTAGAATTTTGAATGATAAATCTTTAAAATTAAAATGCTTTTAATTTGAAAGTTTAAAATTAGGAACTATGCAAGTTTTAAGTTAAACAATTAAAAGTTATAAAATTTAAAAATTAAAATGATACTATTTTGAAATCTTTAAAATTAAAAAGCTTTCAATTATAGCTCTTAAAAATTGAACTATTAAAAAAACATCCAAGATGGACCCATTTCAAAACGATGTTTCAAATTTTATGAGTTTAGGAAAGTCGTCGAATTTTAAATTGCAAACATCTGCAAAATAGGTTAGCGTTGAAAATAAAAAAGATCACTAAAATTAAAAATTCTAAAATGTCTTTTAAGAAAATCTGATTACGATATATGTAAAATCCCACATTATCTAATTTTCTTCTTTGCTCTTAATTCCTACTGCGATAAAATCTTATTTTTAAATAAATGTTAGATTACTGAAAGCTAATCAAGAATAAAATTGAAATTATACAAAAATTTTACGCTAGCTGATGCAGCTATTTTAATAGGAAGTGTCTAAGTGTACCGAAAAAATCCAGCTATACGTACCGAAATTTCGGTACAAATAGCCCCTTTTCCAGCTCCCCTTATTCGTACCGAAAAAATCCAGCTATTTGTACCGAAATTTCGGTACATGTAACCGCGGCCATTTTAATATTTATTTTATTTTATGATTAATAATCATATTTTACAGTACTTTAAATTGAGGCAAATATTTTAAGTTGCCGATTAGGCAATCAAAAGAAGAACCACGTAATAAGCTCGCATTGCTCTAATTTTCCTGATTGTTATTAACTTTCAACAAATTTAAAATTTTCAAAAATCGTTAGACACCACTCTTTACTACCCTACATACTACAAAATATCCGAAAATGAGCAAAATCGATGACTTGAGTTTTTCCTTTGACATGGAACGGCCCAGATCTGAACACCTGTAGACGCCGGCGCTGGAGGTTCTCGGAAAAGTCACCTGGGCGCAGAAGAAAAGAACCCAGAGACACGGATAGCGTCGGAAATTGTCAGCGGAGGGGACAAAATGTGAGGAAGACACCATAGGCCGGTATGGTGAGGAGTTCGGGAAAGCTGGTGTCGGTGAAAGCAGCCAAGGCTCCGTTCAAGTACCGCGATAGTTACTCAAGTTAGTCCACGTGCAGGTCGCGTCTTTGCACGTTTCGATCGCGACATCGTGGACCTTCCTCGACCTTTCAAAAAATCAGTTCAGCGATCCTTCCAAAAATTGATACAGTCTGTAAACTTCGATCTTGAAAAGCACAAACCAAAATGATCCACTCAAGGATCAAAGAAGCCATCATCATCAAACAATTTCCAGGAACCTCCAACATCTTCTGCTGAGAAAGAAGCATCTAAATTGAAAATGAAAAGACCACAGGTGTTTTTGGAATAGAATCAAAAGGTCTGGTATTGTTAGAAAAGGTTTTGGAAACAAGATTTGGGACCCTTGAGTGATCAGTGAAAAATGAAAGCCCAGGAGTTGATGATCCCTTCGCGTGAGGGAAGCTTTGCTTTGATTTACAAATATTAAAAATCGACGATGAAGGGAAGTGAAGAGTGATAATTGGAAGTTCCTGACAGATCATGCAGCTAAGGGTATCTACTTGTCGGTACGTGCTGCTGATAACGGTGGTGTCTGCGATCAATGGGAACTACGGTCACCACGAAATGTCCAATTACAGATCCCAGAGGACTCCTGAAATTCCTAGAAATACAAGGTTTGGTAAACCAATTGCGGGGATTCTCATGGATCAAAGAGCCTTCGTGAATAATAACGGGTTCAGGAATAATCGAAGGGATGGTGTTTCGCTGGAGATTCGTGGAGAGGAAAACCACTTCCTCAAGGATCCGGGAAGCTCGAGGAACAAGTACGTTCGCCAGAATCGGGCCATTGAGAGTACTGTGCAGAATGTGATCGATAGGGATTTTATCAGAGGTAATTCGAAGGATTACTCGAATCCGAGTAATGGGTTTGTTCCCTATCCACAAGAGGAGGATCGATTTCCTTCAGCGAGTTTCCAGAGTGAGGAGACTGCAAGTTGGAACTCTGGGTTTGAGGACCAAAAGGGCTATGTTGATGAGAGTGAGGATGAGGGGATGAAGTTGGAGAAGTTTTTAGATGAACTTATTAGACAGAGGGTTCATGGGGTATTGGAGGATTCGAGGACTGGTACCCGCTCAAGACAGGGGAGGAGGAGGAAGCTCACTAGTCAGGAGCAGGGAATTCTTCTCGTGGAGGCTCTGAGGAAGAAGCGAAATTTTACGTCTTATGTTAACGACCATCGTGGTCACGGATCTGATATTCAGAGCGGAATTATGGATATGCTTGGCAAAAGTACGTTGTGACAAATGGTGGTACCAATTGTGGTGGTAGATTTTAGATAAATAATAATAATAATATTTACTCAAAGAGGCTATAAGGGGCCATCCATAATCTACGTTACCAATTTAAAAGGGGGAGGAGGGTTGTCGCATAAAAAAATTCGGTTGGTAAATAATTGTTGCGGGAGGGAGGGGGGAGGCAGTGGAACTCGTCCTTAAAAATGTAGGGGGAAGGAGTCCTATAATTTGTTCAATAATAACTTAATGAACTTGAAAGAAAATTCTTTTTTTTTTTTCAAAATTCTTCTGATCGAAAATTTAACTATTCCGTTTTGTATAAAATTAATTTTCTTGGTTAAAAATTCATCTCTTGGGTCGAATGTTGAACGGTTTTGTTGAAAATTCACTTTTTTAAGACTCATCATTTTAGTTGATGATTGATCTTTTTGGTTGAAAATTTAACTATTTTATTAAATAAATCGTTTTTTTTTTTTGGTTGAGAATTAATTTTTTTAACAAAAAAGTAACTATTTTATTTTTTGTTAAAATATTTACTTTAATGTAATATGGATCTTCTTTAGTTGAAATTTTAATTGTTTGCGTATAAATTATTGTCTTTTGTTGAAAATTCGTCTTTTTTGGTAGAAATGTTTTTTTCTTTTAATGAAAATTGACCGTTTTTATTTTAAAATTCAACAACTAAATTTTACATTGAAAATTTATCTTTTTTAGTTGAAAGATGAACTATTTTGTTAAAAATTATTTTTTTTATGGTTGAAGATTTATCACTTTGGTTGAAAAATCATCTCTTGGGTTGAATGTGGAACTATTTCGTTGAAAATTCATTGTTTTAAGATTCATCATTCTAGTCGACAATTGATCTTTTTGGTTGAAAATTTAACTATTTTGTTAAAAAATTAGTTTTTTTTTTTAGATAATTAATTTTTTTTTACAAAA
>JAWWEA010000021.1:72065028-72081813 GCA_035222095.1 Andricus quercuspetiolicola | reverse complement strand
TTCGAATATTTTCGTTATTGAGAGTTTTCAAATTTCGCAAGTTTCATTTTTTGAGATTTTTCGGCAGTTCCTAAATCAAATGTATTTAAAATTGACAAATTTTAAATTAGAAGCTCTCAAAATAAAAAAAATCAGACTGGAATTTTTAAAATTGGACAATTTTATCAGAAAAAAGTTAAAATTGTATAATTTATAATTTAAAGAATTCAAAATTAAACTATTTTATTTTGAAATAAATAATTTCGAAGTTGAATGATTTCAGATTCAAATAGCGAAAATAGGACAATTTTAAAACAATATAAATTGAATGGTTTTCGATTCGAATTTTGAAGATTGGATCATAGAAAATTCCGAGGAATTAAAATTATATTATTTCTAACTAAAATTATCTAAAAGATAATAATCTAAAATTAGAGACTTTTAAACTTCAATCATTTTTTAATTAAAGCTATCAAAATTCAAGAATATCAAATTAAAAACTAAATTAAATGTTTCAAAGTAAAAGTTTTTGAAATTCTAGAATTTTAAACTTTTATTACATAAAATATTATAATTTAACTTTTAATTTTGATTCTGAGCAATATAAATTTTAACATTTTACTTTCAATTTTTTTTATTTTCAACAATTTATCTAGGAATACTATTAATTTTTAAAATCTTCCAGTCTAATATTTTCCAGTTTTAAATGCTTCCTCGTTTCAAATTGTTTTGGATTTTTTCTGAAAGTATTTAATTGCGATTTCAAAGAATTTAAAAAGTAGACAATTTTGTACATTTAAAATTTGGGACGACTGAAAAATGCAGAAAAGTAAAATTCCCGATTGAAAAAAATTCCCAAAAGTCTCTAATATTACTGAATTTGCCAATTTTTAAAAATTGTGAAACTTTAAAAAAGTTGTTTCTTGTTAAATATTATTTATTTATTAAAAATGAAATAACCAAATATTTTTATTAAAGACAAAATTTTTTCAATGTCTAAAGTTGTTTAAAATTATTGTCTAAACTTAAAATAACAATAGTTGAATAAGACATATTTCCGCATGAAAAATTTATTTTGAAAATTTGCATAGTATCTTTTTCTAAATTATAAAAAATTTTCCGAAAAATCAAATTGGTAATTGAAAAACAGAAGAAACTTCGAATTGAATCCTGCAAAGGTTGTTTGGGACATGTTATTAGGTTCGGAGAAAATTTAGTGAGAAATTTATTTTTTTGTTCGAGGCGAACGTGTTTTTACATTAATTTCTTGTACATTTTTTATAAAATTATTGTTATTTTAAATTCAAACAATAATTTTTTTAAACCTTAAACGTTAAAAATATCTTTGATAAAAATATTTGATTATTTTATTTTTAATAAATAAATAATATCGATCAAAAACGATTTTTTTAAGTGTTTGAGTTCGTTGATTTTTCGGTCGGGAGCTTCCCATTCGGTAATATTATAAACTGTTCGGGAATTTTCCTATTCGGGATTTTATTGTTTAGGCATTTTTATAATTGCAGGCACTTTATTATTCAAGAATTTTCCAATTCAGGAATTTCAAATAATTAATTTTAATTTAATTTTAAATTGAAATATTATCAATTTAAAAGATGATAGATATGATATAAATACCATATCATATAGTATCAAGTTACATTTAAAATCTCTCGATAGATTCAAATTGAAGAATTTTAAATATTATAAACCCTTAAAGTTTAATTACTCTGAAAAATTTCAAAACGACATGCTGTCTAAATTAAAACTTTTCCAATTAATGAATTCAATCTCGAAGCGGTAAAAATAAATAAATTCCAAACTTTGTATGAAAATTAAATTATTCCTTAATTAAACCCTTGAAACTAAGTGGTTCAAAAAAATTAATTTTTGAATTGTTGATCACGATTTTTGAACTTCTATAATTTTAATCTAAAGTGCAAAATTAATAATTTGAAAATTGTCAGTAAAGCATTTCTATGACAGGAGTGGAAAAACAATTTTATAAGTTGTCAAACTAAAAAAATCGAAGATTATTATTGTTAATATTGTTATTATTAGTTTTTTCTTCACTAATTCTCCATTTAAAAATTTCAACAAAAATCAATACAAAAATTATCCTAAATATTTTTTGTCTGGTTGGTATTTTTTGCAGAGGCTCTGATGCTGGAAATATTTAACCTATCGTTAGAGCGTCTGGGGTCAATAAGTTATCAAACATTCCACTTGTTCACGTCGCAGTCCTCGAGTCACAAAAAGAGGGCAAGATCCCTCTTAATTACTCGAGAATGCTTATCGGATAATCAGAAAAAATAGAAAAAAAATACTTTCATTGAAAATAGGCAATTAGAAACGAAATTGCAGCGTAGAAATAATACAAATAATCGGATTATTTATTTTGTTTATGAGAAAAATAAAAACTTACAAATAAGTAATTTTATTTCATGATGAAATTAAAAAAAAAATTATTTCTAAATTTTTCTTAACGTTATTTATGAAAACGAGATCTTTAAATGTAAATTATATTTTAATACTGGAAATTAATTATATTCTTAACATTTTGTTACCACACTACAAGTAGTAAACTTTTTTACACTTTTCAAGGTTTTGAAAAGATAAAGAATATTCAGACATTGTAGGGCAAAATTTTTTATTTTTGCGAAATTGCGAAATGTTAAAAAAAACTCGAGTGAGCTTAAGAGATTTAGAGAATTTTTTTAAAACTATTTAAAAATAAATTCATGCTTGTAAATATTTCAAAACATTTCACAAGATTTCCAAAATTTTCAAAAGAAAGTCTGAAAGATTTTAGAGAAATTTTTATTTTATTTCACAGAATCTTATTAAAATTTCAGAAAAAATTCGAATCATTTAAAAAAATATTTAAAAAGGTTTCAAAATGTTGAGAAGATTCAAAAATGATTCAAGATTTGAAGACTTCAAAAAATTTGAAACAAAGTGTTAATTTTTGAAGATTTCGAAAAAATATAGAAAATTTTCAAGAATTTTGAAAGGTTTCAAGAAAATAAACGAGCTTTCCTAAGATTCATGAAAAAGTTTCAAATTATTCTTTATTATGTAAAAAGAATGTAAAAGATTTTAAAGCAAAATTTTAGAAAAAATTCAAATAATTATAATAGATATTTAGAAGTTCTGTAGCAATTTAAAAATAATTTTAAACTTGTAAAGACTTGAAAATTTGATAAACATGTAGATTTTTGAGCATTTCTAAATAAAATAGCTTTTGAAGATTTTGAAAGGATTCAAGAGAATAAAACAATTTTCTTTAAATTCCTAGAAAAATTTTTCGAAAATATTTTTATTTTGAAAAATTAATTTTAGGAGAATATTTGAAAAGATTCCCAAGTATTTTGGAAGATTTATAAAACTATCTAAAAATAATTTAGAATATTTTGAAGCAGTTTTTTTCATTTTGCAGAACTTAAATCAAAATTTAAATTATTTTAAAGGACATTTATAAAGTTTAGAAGTTCATGCAGATTTAAAAAAAAATTTGGGAAAAAATTCATATCATTCAATAATATTTTTAGAAGACTTAGAAATTTATAAAAGGTTAAAAATTAATTTAAAATTTAAAAAGATTTCAGAGAATGTCAAACAAAATGTAGATTTTTGAAGATTTTGAAAAAAATTTAGTAGTTTTTTGAGATTTTTGAAAAGTTGCATGATAATGAAAAAGTTTTCTTTAATTCCTGGGAATATCTGTAATGATTTTTCATTTTAAAAAATAAGTGTTAAGAGAAAATTGAAAAAGATTCTCAAACATTTAAAATGATTTCCTCAAATTTTGAAAAAGAGTGTAAAATATTTTAAAGAAAATTTTCGAATTTTGAATGATTATAAAATTTAAAAAATCGAATAAGGTCGAAAATATATTTGGCAGTTTTGAAGAGATTCAAAGATAGTTTCAAACTTGAAAAGATTTTGAAAAATTAAAAAAAAAATTTAGATTTTCGAATATTTTGAACCAAAAATTTAGAAGTTTTTTAAAAGAATTTTGAAAGGTTTCCAGACAAGGTACAAAGTTTCTCAAGATTCCTTTGGAAATCCTAACAAATTTCTTATTTAAAAAAATTAATTTTGGAAAAAATTGAAAAGATTTCTAAACATGTAAAAAAAATCTGGAAGATTTACGGCAGTTCCTTAATTTTTGAAATAATTTTTCAAAATTTTAGGGAAAATTCTAATCATTTTTGAAAATATTTAGAAGTTTTTATAAAATTTCAAAAATAATTTAAAATTGGAAAAAAATTTTTAAAAAAATCATCATACAGTATAGATTTTTTAAGGATTCGCACAAAAAGTTCAGAAGCTTTTTAAGAATTTTCAAATGTTTCAAGAAAATAAATAAATTTTCCTAAGATTTCGAGGAAAATTTCAAGAGATTCTTCATTTTGAATAATTAATTTTAGGAAAATATTTAAAAAGATTTGCAAGCATTTCAAAAGATTTATAAAATTTTCAAAAAATAATCTAGAATATGTTAAGGCAGTTGTTTTAAATTTATAGAACCTAAATCAAAATTTAAATTATTTTAAAGGACATTTATCAAAGTTAGAAGTTTATGCAGATTTATTTTAAAATTTCAGAAGAAATTCATATCATTCAAAAATATTTTTAGAAGGCTTAGAAGTTCAGAGAAGATTCAAAATTAATTTAAAATTTGAAAAGATTTCATAAAATGTAAAACAAAATGTAAATTTTTGAAGATTACGAAAAAAAATGAGTAATTTTTCAAGAAATTTGAAAAGTTTCATGATAAAAAAAAAGCTTTCTTCAATTCCTGGGATTATTTATGATTTTTTGGCTGAAAAAATAAGTGTCAAGAGAAAATTGAAAAAGATTCTAAAATACTCGAAATGTTTTCCTAAAATTTCGAAAAAGTGTGTAGAAGATTTTAAAGCAAATTGTTTTATTTTACAAGATTATAAAATTTAAAAAAATCGAATAAGGTCGAAAGATATTTGGGAGTTTTAGAAAAATTCAAAAATAATTTTAAACTTAGAAGGATTTTAAAAACTAAAAAAAATTGAGATTTTTGAAGATTTTGAATAAAAAATTTGGAAGTTTTTTTTTAATTCTGAAAGGTGTGAAGAAAAGATACAAAGTTTCTCAAGATTCTTTTGAAAATCCTTAACAATTTTTTATTTTGAAAAATTAATTTTGGAAAAAAATTAAAGAGATTTCCAAACCTGTGAACAAAATCTAGAAGATTTATGTCAGTTTTTCAATTTTTGAAATAATTTGCCAAAATTTTAAGAAAAATTTTAATCATTTTTTAAAATATTTAGAAATTTTTATAAAACTTCTAAAAAACTAAAAATTTCAAGGGATGAAAAAAAATTTAGCATATAGTATAGATTTCTTAAGGTTTTAAACATAAAGTTAGAAGCTTTTCAAGAATTTTAAAATGTTTCAAGAAAATTATTCACAATTATTTATGGAAATGTACAATTTTGAATTTACAGAAGCCTGCTGTATTCTTTGAAAGGTCCTTCACAATTCTATTTATCACGTTTTAATAGAAATTATTTTATTTAAAAATTATACATACAATTATTTGTATTGAGTTGTTTTTTTAATTTAATAATTTGACAGATAATATTCAATAATTACGCGACGAATAGAATTGTAAAAAAAACTTTCAAAGTTTAATGAATATAAGGAATTTTGCCTAAAATGAAAGAAAAATCACAAAGATGTAGATAACTAAATTAAAATAAATAATTATGACCTTAACTATTTTAGTTGTTTACGCTTGGGTTCTTCTTTCAGAATTCGTTGCAATAATCTTTTTTCAAGAGAATAAAAATATTATAAAACTTGAAAAGATTTCAAAAATTCATAAATTATTTCAAAAGATTTTTGAAACTACTAAAAGCCCTTTTTAACTTACTAAAAAATTTTCCTAATGAAAAAAAATAAAATGTAAAGTAAAAAAAACTTTCTTTGATATGTTCTAGATTCTTTATCGACACATGCAAAATTTTTAAATATCTTCTGGAACGTACTCAAGAAGAAAATTATATTTACATAACAATAAAAACATACTTATTTTCCTGTTCTCAGATTTTAGAATCTAATTTCAGTTCGAATTTTAATATTTAAAAATTTCCAACAAATAAATAGTAATTCGAAATTTTCATTTTGTGTTTCAAACAAATTTTTTCCTCAAATCGAAAAACTAAACGCGGGCCCAGCGCGCGATTGATGTTGCTAGTATTTTTCAAAAAAAGGAAAAACTGCATGGATGGATATCTTATTCAATTTAAGGGAATAAGTCCTGAAACTTTTTTGATCGTCTGGAAGAAACAGGGTTTTTCTTTTCGTTTTTGCAGGAATTCTATGCTCTTCAAGTTTTTATGAGATTCAAGGAGACGTGCATTTGTCTGCGTTTCTGTCTCGCCTGTCTGGATCCTTGAGTTACTCAGACGAAAAAGTGTGAGGTCAATTTTCTTATAAATGGACCCGATTAAACATTAAGGATTCTGGGATAAAAGTAACGCTATTCTAAAGAGCGTTTCATTGCCAAGTTGAATATCAACTGGAATTGAATATCTGGGAGAGTCTTCCCATTTGATCGCCAATTGATCGGAACAATTTTGCGCTCGACGAATATGACAAAAGCGAATAGAACTTGATGATAGGCCAAGTCATATATTTTCCTTTTTCTTTTCCCAGAGAATAGAGACTCGTGAATACAAATGTCAAAGTAGGGATCGTTTTTAGAATTGATGAACGAAAAAAGTATGCCTTTTTTTACAACTTTAGCCTTTAGTTTGCGAGGTAGTTTTATTTTTGAAGTATTCTCTAATTTTAAAACTTCAATTCAAATTTTGTTACAACTAGAAATCAAAACACGTTCGTGCAATAGTAATAATAAAAAATTGTTTTATTCAATAGTATCTATTATATAAAATAATAGAAAATAAAAGTGTGGGCAATCCTTTTGATGACTGGTAAAAGCTTTTATCTTAACTTCCCTGCTGAAAAATCTAACGTCGGTTCCTACATAGGATCCTAATAGTTTTCTACGTCGCAAACTGCGTAGAAATGTGGGAAACTACCAGGATCCGACGTGGGATCCTACGTAGGTCCCGAGGTTGTTTAAGACTTAGGAAACTTTCAGGATCTAACGTTAAAAACGATCCCAATACTTGAAAACGATTTCTACGTCGTTTCCGACGTCATAAAATATTAGGTTCTGACGTAGGTTACGATGTCTATTAAGACGTAGCAAGCTATTAGTTTCCAACGTGGATTTTGACGCCGGTTAAGAAGTAGGAAAGTATCAGGATTCGACGTCGAAAAAGATCCGAATACTCGATGGCATTTCCTACGTCATTTCAGATGTCGGAATCTATTAGATTGAGACGTAGGATCACAAGTAAGTTTCGACGCCGTTTACGACCTAGGAAACTATTAGGATCCGTCCGAGGATCCAGGGTACGTTTCGACGTCATTTACGACCCAGGAAACTGTTAGGATCTGACGCAGGATCCTATGCAAGTATCGACGTCGGTTAAAACCCACTGAACAATTAGGATCTGCGTAGGATCTCACGCTTACGACCTTGAAAACTATTAGAATCCGGCTTAGGATCCAGGGTACATTTCGCCGTCGTTTACGACCCAGGAAACTGTTAGGACTGATGTAGGATCCTACGTAGATTTCGACGTCGGTTACGACCTACTAAACTATTAGGATTCTACGTAGGATTTATCGTTTACGACCTAGGAAGCCACTAGAGTCCGGCTTAGGATATAGGTTACGACGTCGGTTAATACGTGGGAAGCTATCAGGATTAAACGTCAATACAAGGATCCTAATATTTGGCGACGCTTCCTATGTCATTTTTGGTTTCGGAATCTATTAGATTAGGACGTAGGATCCAAATGAGGTTCAGACGTCACTTACGACCTAGGAAACTATTTGGATCCGGCTTAGGATCTAACGTATGTTTCGCCGTAGTTTGCGACCTAGTAGACTATTAGGATCCGACATAGGACGATATTCAGCTTTCGACGTCGGTTAAGACGTAGGAAGATATCATGATTCGACGTAGAAAATGACCCTAATAATCAACGACACTTTCTGCGTCATTTCTGACGTTGGAATCTATTAGATTGACATGTAGGATTCAAATTAGGTTTCGACGTCGTTTACGACCTGAGAAATTATTTGGATCCGGCTTAGGATCCAACGTATCTTTTGCCGTCGTTTACGACCCAGAAAACAATTTGGATCCGACATAGGACGATATGTAGCTTTCGACGTCGGTACTGACGCAGGAAACAATTAGGGTTCGACGAGGAAAACGATCGCAATGCTCTGCGACGTTTTCTACGTCATCCTACGCCATCTTACGTCAGAAACTATTTTGAAGTAGGATTCAACGTAGGTTTCGAAGTGGGTTACGACCTAAGAAAGTAGTAGGGTCCTAGGTAGGACCTGACGTCCTTTACGATCTCGAAAACTATTATAATCCTACGTAGAATCAGTCGTCGTTTACGGCGAAGGAACCTATTAGGATCCTAGGTAGGATCTGTCGTCATTCGCGAAGAAGGAAACTGTTAGAATCCAGCATAGGTTCTGGCGCCTTTTAGGACCTAAGAAACTATTATGATCTGACGTAGGATCCGACGTAGGTTTCGATGTCCTTTACGACCTGGGAAACTGTTAGGATCCTGCGTAAGATCTAACGTTTACGGTCGAGGAAACTACTGGGATCCGACGTAGGATTCTACGTAGCTTTCGACGTCGGTCAAAATTATTATATAATATAATAATGATTTTAAAAAAAAATCGATTAATCGTATAAAACGCTAACAATACCATCAATTGCATAAAGATTCTAAAAATAAATCTGAATGATAATCTAAGAAAATCATATGATTTTCTTCATTAAAAATGCTAATTTTCGACGAAAAATACTAAAATTGCTAAAAATACCAATTTCCGGTGTGAAACTCAAACATAACCAAAAATTTGTCAAAAGTTGTGAATCTTTTTTCAAATGTTTGAAATATACTTCTCTTTTTTATAAAAATACCAATTGCGATTGAAAAACACTAGCATGATCAAAAATTATTAACAGGCCTAAAATCTTGTTCAAGTTAACATGATTTTTGTTTGAAAATACCAGTTTGCGATTTAAGACAATAATGTAACTTTAATTGTTCAAAACTTATATGTCTTTTATTAAATCTAATGATTTTTGGATAAAAATTTCAATTTCCGTCAAACGACACTAAAAAAATCTTAAATTTTTTAACCATGCAGATTTTATTATTATAAACAAAAAACATTGGATTTAAATCTGATAATTCTTTATTCGAAATGTTTATTCTAGGTAGAACACACCGAAATAACTTGAAGCCGTTAAAAAGTTGTAAATGTTCTTTGGCATTTAATAATTTTTTTTGAAAGTGACAATAATTACCGACGAAAAACATTAAAATAACATAACAGAAAATTGTTATTAAGAATTGTAAATCTACTGCAAAATCTAATGACTTTCAAATAAAATAATCCCTTTCCGACAAAAAAGGCTAATGTAACCTGAAACTTTTCAAAAATTGCAAATCTGGTTCAAGGTATAGTGATTTTTGTTTTAAAATATCAGTTTTTTATGTAAACCGCTGACGTAACTTTAAATTGTTCAAAAATTGAGAACCATTAGAATCTAATAATTTTTCTTTAAAAATGTCAATTTCCGGTAAAAGAACGTAAATTGTTGAAAAATTTTTTATGTTTGAAACCTAATAATTTTTCATTAAAACTAGCAATTTCCGGTATAATACGCTAACATAACCTTGTATTGTTGAAAATTGGAAACCTTCATGATTTAAAAATGCTAATTTCCGGTGAAAAAAAACTAGCCTACCTAGAATTTAAAAAATTGTAATTCTTCTTCGAAAATTTAAAATCTCAGATTAAAATTATTGAAAAAAAGTAATTTCCTGCAGAAAGCATTGATACAAAACATGTATCATATTACTTCAAGATTACATAATCTTTTGCTTGACTTATAAAAGTGGAAAAAAAGCTTCTTGATTATTACAACAAATATCGAAAGAGAAACCTCAGCGTAAATGACAACAAATAATTAAGGTCACAATTGTTTAATAAAATTTAGTTATTTGCAAATTTGTCTTTTTTCTTGTGCTTCAGTCAAAAGCGGAATTCAAAGTTCAATTTACAAAAGCTTATTCTATTACTTGAAAGTTTCTTTAAAAATTTATTCTTCAAGCATTTATTCAATATTATCTAACAAATTGTTTAATTAAAAAAAAATGACTCACTGAAAGTAATTGTACGTACTATTTCTAAATAAAATAATTTCGATAAAAGCTTCAGAAGTATACTTGTCTAGAACTTTCCAAGGAATAGAATGAGCTTTCGTACTTTAAAATTGCACGAAAATGACGAATTTTCAAAAATAAATTTAAATAAACAATTATGAACTTAAATATTTTTTTATTATGTACACTTGGGTTTTTCTTCTAATATTTGTTACAATAATCAATAGGCCTTTTTTGCCAATTAAATAATGCATAATACAAGCTAAAATTGCCAAATATCGATGGATTTTTGAAATAATTAAGTCCCATTTTTCAAATTTTAAATATTCAATGTATTAAAAAAGGGCAAGTTTACACATTTATAAAATTACGGAATAATAGAATTATATTAAAGTAATGTAAAAAGTTCGGGAAACGAAATTAAAGTTTTGATTTCTGTGAGAGGAGAATGAAATACATGTTTGGAGGATGATTTTATTTCCTTCGAAAGGGATTTTGAAACATTTTAAAGCGAGGAAGTAATTAGAAAGCAATGAATTTTAAGTCAACTCTCGAATTCAAATGAACATTTTTAAATGCGCATTTTAAGTCGAAGACGTTACATTCAAGGTTTGAATTTGTAAGCGATTAAATTTTCAATGAGTATTTCGCATTTCTTAATGCAATTCTTCGCCAATTTAATGAGCGTTGATGCAAATTTGGATGAATTCATAATGTTCGAATTTCTGAAATTTTATTTATTTGTACATGATATATAGAGCAATTTTTGAATAAAATTCATTAAACTTTGAAGCTACAATTTTTGTTTCGATGCTGCATTTTTAGAAAAGAAGCAAATTATTTAAAAAACTGTTTTTAACATAATTAAAGATTCATTAAATAGATAAATTGGTTTTCTCAATTATGTTAAATAATTATTTATGATAACCAGACTAATAATTACCTCAGAAAATAATTTTAAAAAATCTTGAGAACGACGTTGATTTGAAATAGACTTCAACCAAATTGATAAAAGTAATAATTTGAATTTCCTAACTAGATAAGTCGAAGTGAGCACTGAGAGCAATCAGTGGAAAGACTTTCTGGATAATTTGTGATAATTTAAATTCACAGGAAAAGAAATATTTTGAGTCAATAAAATTGTTGACGCAGACGTCTATTTTAATTGAAGTTGTTAAGATTCTTGATGAATTATTATTTTTAAATACTTTGTAAATTTTTACAACAATAACTCTAGTCGATGCATTTTTTTAAATAATCATAAGAAACATTTTTTAAATATTCCTGATGATATTTTTTGGAATCTGTAAACATACACCATAGGCTTTTATCGAGTTTTAAACTTTATTTTTCACGTTGGAAACAATTTTTGTAATGCTTGCATATTTGTATAAAATTAGCAATATGATGGAAATTTTGGTTTTAATTTAAATAAACGTTAAAACAAGGTGATGTCGAAAATCTCGACTTTCTTAAAAAGTTTCTTTCTGTAGAAAAATATTATAGTAATATTTGTACTGTTTCTTCATCATTTGGTATAGGAGGTATAAAAAAGATAAAAAAACTGAGTTTTTCTTTAATTCTCAATCTCTACTGAAGTCGTGAGTTGAACAATTTTAAAATCACTGCCTTAGATTTCTTTGTATTTTTCCGATAAAATTCAGTACACAATAAAACTATACACCTCTGAAGAATGTATAAGAACTAAAAAGCATTTCCTAATCTCTCCTGGCTTTATTGAAAAGTTCAGGCAATGTTTTTATTATTTTTGCAATTATAGATGCATATAAAATTTCGACGCACAAATTTTTTATAAATCTTGAAAATTAAAAAAATTGTTTTTGAAAAATTCCCAGTCTCTATTACAGTCGTGATGTTGATAATTTAAAAAAGTAATGCATCGGATTTCAAACCATCTTTCAAATAAAATTTAGTGTCCAACAAAAATATATATCACAGAAAAATTCATGCGAACTAAAAATACATTGCTAATCTCTTCTAGTATTATCACAAAGTTTCAGTAATATTTTTATTGTTTTTGCATTATTCGATATGCGATGTTTCAAAAAGGTAAAAAAGCTGTGAATTTATTTTTAAAAATTCCCAATTTCTACCGAATTTTCTGGCTTTATTGAAAAGTTTAGGTGATATTTTCATTGTTTTTGCATTTATAGATACATACAAAATTAGGACACACGAGGTTCTCATAAATCTGACAAATTAAAAAAATTGTTTTTAAAAAATTCCCAACCTCTGATGAAGTTATGAGGATAGTAAAATAAAAAATTGCGGACCACAATTTCAGAGCATCTTTCGAATAAAATTTAGTGTACAATAAAACTATATATCACTGAAAAATGTATGCGAACTAGGTAAACATTCTTAATCTCTTCCTGCATTATTACAAAGTTTCAGTAAAATTTTTATTTTTTCTGCATAATTCCATATACGAGGCTTTAAAAAGTTAAGAAAGCTATGAACTCGCTTTTCGTAAATTCCTAATCTCTGCGGAACTCGTGAGCTGGATAGTTTTAATATTGCTGTCTTAGAGTTATGTGTACTTTTCCGATAAAATGTAGTACACAATAAAACTATACACCTCTGACAAATGTATGAGAACTAAAAATCGTATCTTAATCTCTTCTGGCTTTATTAAAAAGTTCAAGAAATATTTTTATTATTTTTGAAATTATAGATACATATCAGATTTTCACATAGGATGTTTTTATAAATCTAAAAAATTGATAAAAATTTTTTTGCCAAATTTACAATCCCTACCAAAGTCGTCAGGCTAATAAATTTAAAAATTGATGCATCGAAGTTCAGTAAATCTTTCGAGTAAAATTTAGTGTAATGAAAATATTTCAGTAATATTTTTATTATGTTTACGTTAATCAAGATGTATGTCAAAGATTTGAAAATATAAAATATTGATGGAATTGTGTTTAAAATATTTCCAATCCCTACCGTAGTCGAGAGTTGGATGGATTTTAAAATGGCTCTACTGAAATTCTTGTACGTGAAGGGTTCCAATAAAATTTGATAAGCAATAAAAAATGCATGACTGCAAAAAAAGTATGCGTATTCAAATTCAAAGACTCAATCCTTAAAAATGGAACCATTTTGATTCTGCAGTTTTCGGAAACAAGTACGAAAATCAACCTTGCAAGGATGAATAATGGTAACAAATGATGTAAATGCAAATTTTAAATGCAAGGATTTGAACATTTTTTGAACATCACTTTCTAATATGAAAAAAAATTATATCAATCTGAATCGATTATTAATTTTGGGATCGTAAAAATTAGATTTTACTTTAAAACTGAACAATATTAGATTCAAACTTTTAATTTTAAACATTTTTTCAAATTGCACTAAAACATTTAGGATGCAAAAACTTGGCCAAATAAAACCTAATTTATAGAATGAAATGAATTTTTGAAATTAAGGTTTGTCAGGTAAACTTGAATAAAATAATAATTAACATTAACTGGTTATGGGTACTGAAAAATTTTTTTTCTAATTTTTGTAGAATTAAAATGGTCCCAAACTAAATAATTCATCGATCAAGTAATTTTTGATATTGAATTACCAATACCATATAATTTTCTTTTCTGATACTTTCAACTAAATTCAATATTAGTGCTAACATAATCAAATAAATGAAAGTAATACAAAAGTATTTTCAAAGTTATTTTCAAAGTTATTTTCAAATATGGAATTTTCAACTTTAGCTTGGTTTTTTGGAAAAACTTTTACCTGCATATCATTTTTCAATCCTGATTGATATATTTGATGAACATTCATTGTCAAATCGTCATAGAAAATTCTAAAAATGTGGATTTTGCTGACATTATTTCACAGTTTATGAAAGAAGAAGAAATTTACCAAAAGATTAGGGCCAATCATGACTAGTTTTTTTGCGGAATCCTTTGATTTAAAAAATTTACATAATCGTACAAATAATTTTGTACTTTGTCAAGTGTTTGTATCATAGATGATTTTGGTGGTTTAGAAATTATCATAAATCAATTATACTTTTAGGACAATATTTTTTAACATTATAGGAATTCAAACTGTTTTCAGTTATTTAGAGTTAAAGAAATGTTATTCTGAAATTTTACTTCCATCCTGATTTTTTCCCAACTGATTAATCTTATCTTTAATTTTCCTAATTTAAAAAAAAATTCTACATGAATCCCACAATGTTCGATCTTTATCTCCTCTCTGAAATCGTACATCATTTGCATACAATTATAAAGATCCTTTTGATCCCAATCTTCCTCTCCCAACACAAAAAACTTCTCAATTTTTCTCTCACGTTCTCTCAATTTGGTATCATCCCTAATTTTGTTCTCTCCAATCGAACAAAACTAATCACAACCCTCGATCCTCATTTGTTATTCCACACCGATTCCAGCTATCAGAATTCACAAAACAACATCGAAATGGTACACTTTCACCGGCGTTTAGCCCATCAAGAATCACGTGATCTGTGAGATAAGCACCTGGTTATCGAAGTAGTCAATTTAACAGGTTCCCCAAAAATTCTTTCGTCGATCAAGTCGACATGACATGACTTGATCCTGATGGAGAGATCAAGTCTTAGTGACATCCCGCCAAGAAAATGGGAAACGTGACGGCGAGGGTGACGACACGTGGTAGGGATGATTGGCACACAGGGAACTTTGCGAAGAAGAGAGAAGAAGAGGAACTGATAATGGCGGAAGTTGCACCTTTCACGGTCAGACGACGTCGACGTCGACGACGACTTCGACGACGACGACGAGGGACAAAGTCCGTGACGAGCGTCTATACGCCGCGACGCTCCCGATAGGACTGCGCGGTCCTATCCTTCCTTTCTCCTGCACCCCTCCCCCCTCTTTCATCCCCTATTTCCCTCGCCTATCGGCTCTCGAACCACCCTCCTCAATTCACCCCCCTTTGCCCCTTGGCCATTCTCGACAAAATCCACCCCATCGCTTCACGCCACCACTGCCATCACCCCTCGTAATCATTTTTCCCCTCCTAAACCCCCCCCATGGTTTTTGCCTTTTTTGCCTCTAGTTCCTTCCGGGTTTTCGGTTTTTGTTTTTTGCCGACCTTTGGAGGAGGCTTTATTTCGCATTCTTAGCAAAAATTGCAAATGACCGAACCCTTGCTTCGAACTGGATGTGAATGAAGATCTGAATGACCGCATTGTGCCGGAAGTTTTGCCGAATTTAGGAATTTAGTAGGACGGAAGTGTTGCTGTCCTTTTTTTGGGATCTTCGGAATCCCAGGCGACTAATTCCGGGATTCACCCATGAATATTTCCCAAATCACACTTTAGATAAGCTTCATTTTAGATACAATCAAATTGCCGAAAAAGCTCTTTCACGTTTTACCGAATTGTCATTTGCCATGATGTTTATTTTTCTGATTTGGCAGTTTTCTTAATTGACGATTGTCGGAATTGATATTTGTCTTATCTTATATTTGTCCAAATTGTATCAAACCACAAAAGTTAATTTAGGCAGAGAAGGATTAGGTAAAATGACAATCTGGGAAAGTAGATGTTGTGTCAAATGAAAATTTGATATGATATAAATTGAATCAAATGGAAAGTAGAAAAAATAAAACTGATTACAAATGGCAATTCGAATAGATAAAAATAAAGTTGATTACAAATGATGAAAAATATTATTTTCATAAAATTTCGGTGAAATTAAAATTTTGGCAAGTGAGCTTTCATGCACTTCAGGAATTATGAAATATAGGATCTCTTGCAGTTTTCCAAACCTTGAAATGCGCTACCTATCCAAGGACAGAATTTGCAAAATCGAGTTATTTAATTTCCTTTTTCGAATTATTCTAGAAGGAATTGCCAAATTTTCTTTAAATAATTTGGAAGAATATCCCAACTTTTCAATAAGAGACCATTAGAATTTCCAAATTTTCTAAATACTAGGTTTTCATGAATCCTACCAAAATCATCAGATAGAAAAAGAGACATCGAATTTTCCCGAATTATTTTAAAAAAATTTTTTTTGGTGCAAAATGTTCATAATGTATAAGATATTACTTTTTATTGATGAGTAAATATTCGAATACATTTTTTAAACAATTCATTATTATTCAGTAAGAGCGGAACAATAATCAATTATAGTTAACAAAAATATTTCTTTAAACAATTCATTATGATTGTTAATAATATTCTTTTTTAATAATGCTAGAAAGTTGCGGAATCTTTTGAAACTGTCCACTTTTTTCACAATTTCCAATTAGGGTGAGGTATTAATTTTAGTTATCAAAGATGATTGTTTACAAAATTTATTATTATTAATCACTGTCTTTTTGAGAAATTTTAAAAAAGTACGGTTTTTTCTAAAAATTTTAACTTTTTATCCGATTTTCACTTCGAGGTATGTCATTATTTATCAAATTTTACCAAACTAATGGTTCAAACAAATTATTATTGTTTATGACTATCTTCTCCTCA
>JAWWEA010000021.1:72000452-72013295 GCA_035222095.1 Andricus quercuspetiolicola | reverse complement strand
AAGGCTTCAAAGTCAGGCGTCAAGACTTTTTGTCCCGACTTTAATTATCTTTATCGTATCCGTTTTATAATGTAACTTCTTTTTAGTTACTTTCATATTTTAGAAATACTAGCATCTTCAAACATGCTACGCGAGCGTATAATTTTTAGAGAGAAAACAAAATTTTAATACAAAATAAAAATTTTGAATAACTATTTTTTCGGTAAAAGTTTGTGAACACTGAAATTAAGGGATTTTACACCCCCTGAGAAACAATATAGACAATTTTAAAGAAGATTGTATTATTTTAAAGGATATTACCAAATCTTAGAAAAATTCAAATCAGTTCAAAAGATATTTGGGACTTTTAATAATTTGAAAGAAATTAAAAAATTTTAAGTTTTAAAATATTGCTACTCCCTTCGAATCTTCCAAGATTCCTGAATATTATTTTGATTGATTTTAATTTTTCCTGAAATTTTCAGAAATCTTTGGAACTTGAAAAAAATGCCTTAAGATTTCCCAGATTTGTTTTCGACGTTTTTGTAAATCTTTCAAAAGATTTTGAAAACTTTTTAAATTTTCCTTAAAAATTAATCTTTTTAAATAAAAACTCATTAAAAATTCTCACAGGAATTTTAGAAAAATTTGTTCTTTCATGAAACCTTTCAAGATTTTTAGAAAGCTTATAATTTTTTTCGCAATCTTCAAAAATGAACATTTTTAAAGTTTTTAAAACATTTTTAAGATTTAAATTATTTTGAAAATCTTTCAAAATCTTTTGTAATATTTTTAAATATTCGATAAAAATTAATTTTTTTGAATACAAAATCATATCAAATCTTGCCAGGAATCTTAAGAATAATCTTTTGTTATTGAAAGTATATAAGCCTTCAAAAAATATTGAAACTTTTTTTCAAAATCTTCAAAAATCTATAGATTTTTGAAGATTTCTTAGATTTTTACTTTGAAAATTTTGTACTATTGCAAAGTCAACAAAGTAGGATATAAAATTTTTTAAATATTAGGAAGTAATTTAAAACATTTAAAAATTTTCTCTCAAAATTTATTTTAAAAAATCAAAAATTATTTGAAATTTTCCCAGGAATATTAAGAAAATCTTCTTAATCTCTCAAGACCTTTCAAAAATCCTTAGTAGCTTATTTTTTTTCTAAATCTTCATAAATCTACATTTTATTTTAAACTTTTTGAAACTTTCCAAAATTTATATAATTTTCGAATCTTTTCAAAACTGTCAAATTTTCTAAACATTTTTTGAAAAAGTTTAGTTTTTCTAAACTTTTTTGAAATCCTACAAAATTTAGAAAAATGTCTCATGATATTTCAAAAAATTTCTGCCTAAGGACGGCATCATATTAGTTTTATGTTGTTTATACCATTTTACAAGACAGAAAATTTTTTTTGTTGAAAATATAATTTTTGCAGAACTTTTTTTTCCCGAGATAAAAGCGATAATTTTATTCCAGAAAAAAAAATTCTCCTGTCTACAAAAATTACTTAAGTCGTATAATCTGAACAGGCTGTATTCCTCATAGAAGGTAAAATAAATTCAAAGATTACAAAAGTTACAAGTGCAGGTTTTTTTTTGGGAAAATTGAATTTTTATATTTTTTTATATTTCGTTAACTTTGCGTATTTTTTCGTTTACTTACAAGAAAATAAGCTGTCTGTTCGCATATTGCTTCAGCGAGCATTAATCAAACTATCAAAAATATTTTTAGGTTATGAAAACGCTTCTTGAGTAGATAATTTATTTAATTTTTTTTTGTCTATTTGGCTATTTTTGGATTTTCAAGTACGATCTGAGCTTCGTAAACATACTTTTCAATTCAAATATGAAAAGCGAAAAATAAATTGGATCAAGGCCTATGAAAATGAAATGAGATAATGAAAATTTTTAACACGAATAACATTTTTCAGTTTTTTGATGTAAAGAACGTTTATCCTGATGGGAAGCACAAGATATTATCCGATTTTTAAAACATTAATTGTCCAAAAAATTATTATACCTCAATTTTTATACAGATTATAATAAAAATCTCAGCAGAAAGTGTTTTGGAATTTTTAGTTGATTAGATATTATTTCTTGACGAGAAAGATGTTAACATGTAGCATTATTTTATGACCATTTTAGAATTCTCAAATCTGAATGTGTGTTCCTTGAAAATACATTTAAAAAAGTCTGCAAAAAATATATAAGTTTCTTTGATTCTTTCTGTGCCCTATGGGAAAATTCAGATCCAGAAATAATTATTTGTCATTAAATTAACAACAAATAAGTAGTGATGTGTCATCGACGAAACTAATGAATGTACGGAAATAATCCTTGAAGCAAATTGCAAAATTATGGTTTCTAAAAATGGTATATGTAGTGTCAATAAGTCGAAATTGGCGTCTAAATTTTTATAAATTTATTTGTTTTTGTCAAAATATAAAAGGATTTTTGGTTAGTAGCAGTAATACAGGCAACGTCTCCTGCGAGTGCGATTTCTTCGATAATCGGAAAGCTTTTCTTATTTTCGAAGAAAGAAAATAATTTTTTGAACATTTAGGTGCAAATTTTTGCTTATTGACTTTACATAAACTATTTTCAAAAGACAAAAATGTGTTGCTTCAATTTGCAGATTTTTTGTAATGTTATTTCACGGAGTAACAGCCGTTTCAAATTGAGTATCCTAAAATGATCGTAAGATAATGGTACTCTTCAAATTTGCACAGGTCACGAAATAATTGCTAATCGACTGAAAATTTCCAAACTCTGCGTTAGTACATAGAAAACCCTTGCCTGCAACATACAATTTGTCTTATAATTTTATGATTTTTTTCTGCTGAGATTTTCACTATAATCTGTACAAAAATTAGTGTATATAAATTTTTTGGACTAGTAGTTACAAACTGGTTTAAAAAACGAGTTATTTATCATGACTGGGAATAAATCTGTAAGTTTGTTGTGATTATAAATCATTTTTTTTCATCTTTAGATCTAGAAACCTAATGCAGCAAAGTCCATAAACCCAGTGAATTATAATATTTTCCGGAAATTCTCAGAGTTGTTTTGGTATGCGCGAATGAGTGAAGATACAACATTTTTCATGAGATGAACTCGTGAAAGTGTTTTCAAAAGAGTGAAAGGAACTCGGATGGATGTGAGTAAAATGCAATAAATGAGAGAAGGATATTATATACATATATAGTGAAGTGATTAATTCCCGAGGGGGTAGCAATACAAGCTTAACGACTCTCTCGAGAGGGACTGATGTTGCTTGTGAATAGGAAAATGTACCCAACAACGTGATGGGCTTCCAGAAAACTTTCGTTCCCATTGCAAGCTTAACATCCCATTAAAACTGATTCAATTATTGTCCAAGATGAGGGTCGGAGAGGCAGAGAACAGAATATAAGTAGCAAGAGGGATGATTTATAATTTATAAAAGCAGACGTATATCGGTGGAAAATTTTAAGTCGAGAAAGTAATTTTTCTGTATTTAGTCTATAACAGTGCATTTTTAACAATGTGTTATTATTACCTAATGTGTTATTACCTTTCCATCGGAATTCGTAAAATTTCACTTATCATTAATTACACTTGAATAATTGTTACTCAAATTGGTGGTTTCTTCTTGCTTCATCACTAATCACAATGAACTAATTCAACCAATTGCACTAGTTGCACTGAACTTGAAAATTGCATCGTAAACATTTTTTATGGATTGGTTTTCAAAAAAATTTTTTTTTTCGTCTAAAGCAATAACCTTTTTTTAATATTTCCGTTCATTGCACCACAACCACCAAATTTATTAGGGAAGATGGCACTAATATTCGTTGCAGATGCAATGATCTTCCTTAATACCTTTTGTAATCAAATTGCTCGTTTCTAACTTGAGATATGGTTCAGAGTAAAGCTATCATCGAATTTTTTTTATTTATATTTTGAAAAACCATCCGTAAAAAATTTTTTCAACCCGATTTTCAAGTTTATCAGGCCAAAATGCATTGGAAAAATATAGCGGCACTGAATGTACAAAATGACCATAAACTAGTTTTGTCTGCAAAAAATGTATCAACAGGTCAATTAAAATAATCTAACTACTTTTTATTTGGGGAAAAAAAATTTTAATAAAAAATAAAAATTTTGAATAACTATTTAATTGTTAAAAGTTTTTTAAAACTTATATTCGATCTTAATATAAATTTCCTACGATTTTTGAGAAAATGCAAAAAGGCTATTGAAGATTTCAGATTTTCGAAAAAGAATCTAGAAAATTGTATAAGATCTTTTTTTATTCAACAGGATTTTACTAAATTTTTAGAAAATATTTGAGTTAGTTCAAAAGATATTTGGACATTAAGAAGTAAATGACAAATATTTTACAGATTTCCGGAAATCTTTTCCAGTTTTAAAATATCTTAAAATCCCAAATGTTTTTTAAATTGACTCGAATTTTTTCTGAAATTTTTGGAAATCTTCGCATTGACTAATATTAAAAAATTTTCCGTTTTGCCTTTAACGAGCTGAAAAGGGGTTAGTCTCACGGAAAATTCCGAAAAAGTAGAGAATACGAAAAATCATACAAAATTTTGTTAATTACATTAAAATCATTCATATTTTTTTTGATTTTTTTAAAGGAGGATGAAAAATGGGACAACTAGAAAATCCCAAAAAAGAAAATATTTGAAATAAAAAATTCCCGAAATTTTGGAATTCGCGACAATTTGAAATTCCCTAATAATAAAAAATTTGACAGTTTATAATATTACCGAATTTTAAAAATCCGGATAATACATAATTGCCTACATTATAAATTATCCGATACTGTAAAGATTGCCGACACAGGAAGACTTCCAAATTATAAAATTTACGAAATTTATCCATTAAAAACTGTTTTAATAATAAATGATAAAATAATAAAATATTTTCTTCAAAAAAAGTAATTTATTGATTATTCCTTATTTTATTATTTACGAAATTTTTCAATTGTTTGGATTCGTCAATTTTACATTACCGGATATTTGCTAATGCCGGAAATTTTATTTCAGAATATTTCTATTTCCGGAATTTTCAAGATCGGTAACATCATAAGCTGTCGCGGATTTCAAATTTTCGGAAATATTCTAATTTCGGGAATTTTTTATTTAATTTATTTTTGTAAATTCCAGACACTGGTAAATTCTTGAAAAAAAAAATCGATATGAAAAATTCCCGAAATTAGAAAATTGCCAAAAATGTAAAATTTCCGAATATAAAAATTCGCGAATATTTTCGACGAATCTGAATAATAAACAACTTTTGAGTGATACAATAATAAAAAAAATACTGTTATTTGATGAAAATATTTTTTCTTTTATCATTTATCTATTATTAAAATTCTTTTTTCAATGTTTAAATTTGTGAATTTTCAAATTTGGTTATATTATAAACTGTCAGGAATTGTATCATTCCTGAATGCTCCAATTCCTAAAAATTTCAAATTGTCGACAAATTATTTAAAGTCTTTTTGAATTTTTTATTATCTTTGAGATTGGTCCAAAACTTCTAAATATTGCTTTAAAAGATTCAAATTTTTCGTAACATTTTTTAAAAATCCTGAAAAATTAAAAAAGTTGCCTTAAAACCTTCGAGATTCTTTTCGAACAATTTTGGAATCACATAATTTTGCCAAATTTTGAAAATTCCGAATTTGGAAAAATGACAGAATGTAATTAAAATATATTTGCTAATAATGTTTATTCCGAAATTTTGAAAACCAAATGATCTATTCCTGGAATTATACAATTCTAAAAAACAGTAAATCGACGCATTTTTAAATTCTCGAATATAGTAAATTGCAGAATTTTCAAATTCCTGAAAATAGTAAGTTGCTAAAATTTAAAATTCCGGAAAAAATTAAATTGGCATATTTTATAATTGCCGCGAAAAAACATTGAATAGTTTTTTTTTCTCCGATTAGTCTTTTATTTTATATGGAGTACTCATTCTTTAGAGTTGATTACTAAATCCAAATTTTTCGGGAATTTGAAAATTCGAAAATTTACTATTTTCGGGAATTTTGAAATCCGATAATTTACTATTTTCGGGAATTTGAAAATTTTGGTTCTAAAATTTCGCCAATAAACATTTTTGTTAATTTTCTTTTTTTCAGTTATTATATTTTCAGTAGGTTTCCACATTCCGAATTTTGAAAATTCAGAAAATTTACATCATCCTTTAGGAATCTGGATAATATTTAGATATTTAAGGATTAGGAGATAATATAAAATATGATGATTAGGCATGAATTATTATCTTTCGTAAAGTATGCAGTTTACAAGTACTTTTAAACTAATTTTTAATTGTTTCAACAATTAATAATTATTCACTTGTGGATTATTTTTAGGAATGTCCTTCATTTAGAAGGTACACTTCATCCGTTTAAACAAGTATTATTATTCCTATAAAAAAATTGTTATGGTGTATATTAATAAAAACAATAACAGACTCATTTATCCAAGAAAAAATACCAAACTAATAATTTCTTAAGAAAATACTTCTCTACAGAAATAATAATCATTTAATCAATTGGGGTGTAACTTATTAAAGAAGATAATACCTAATGATAAGCAACATAGTTGAAGAGATTCGAAAAACTTAAAGTTTGTTTCACCTTTTCATTTACAGCTAAATGTGAAACAATATTAATTATTTAAACAATTGCAAACTGTCTTCAACAATGAAAAAATATATATATATATATATGTTTAATATGGCTTCCACTTGAAGTGTAGAGAAAAGAATTAAACTTATTTTAACCCTTAAAGAGAAAAGCCTTTCAAACTTTGCTGATTTCAACAGTTCACTGTTTCTTCAAAATATATAGGAAAGAAATAATTATAAAATTCATTCAAGAAGTATAAGAAGTTTCCTTTGCAGTTAGCGCTTCTAGAAAGTCCTCATCGAACAGAAATCGGTCGATCTTCCGCGTGTTCAGCATTCAGAATGAAATTAAATTCACGCCGTTGTCATTTCAGCTTTATTGAATTTCGCCCTTCTTTCCCTTTAACTTCTTTTACAGAAAACTCGATCTAATCTTCAAAAAAAAAAAATTTTTTTCTTGACCTTCTTGCATGAATTGTTCTGCCAACGCAATCACAATTGGGTGAAATGGTAGAAATCCTGCTCCTACTTGTACAGATATTTCAGGACCTCTGATATTGAAACATAATATACGAGAGGAGCTACTCTGTTGAAATTTTTGATTTGACGCACAAGAATTTAATCCCCGTTTTCATTTGTTGAAAAACTGCACCTTCATGGATTCGCAAGCTGAAACTCAATTCTGTATTAATTCTCTCGCTCGGGATTTTTTTCCAGTATTTATTTTCATTTGTCTGAAGAGGCCGTTTTCGATTTCTGGCTTTGAATTATTCGGTACAAACCCAGAAACTTGGAACCTGGTATGAATTTCATTTCAAAGGGAAAAATAAATAAAATTGTATTTTCATTTTTCTATTGTAACTTTGAATTGATATCAAATTTTATATACTCAATATTGCGAGAATTTGGACCATCCGATGAGTAACGTATATTCATGCAAAAGAGACGATTCAAAGTCTAATTAAAAGCATCCGTTGTAGCAGAATCTGAAATTTTGGCAATGGTACTAGTTACTATTTTAATCAACAGGTGATAATCTCTACGTTCTGGCAACAATTACCCGAAATTACTTCACCACTTTGCATTACATACATATTAATGAGAACATATCATTTCATCCAAAACCACGTATCAGATGAAATTCATTTCATGATGGGTACGCCTTTTTTAATCAGGATATGATAGGTGATTGCAAATAGCTGGAATTCTATTAGCCAAATGCAATAAATGAATGGAATCTAATTATAACAATTGGCATTATTCTCGAAAAATAGAATGGCATGTTGCATACGATTCATACGACTGCCTGTCATTTGCTGAAATAATTACACTAATTGTCACTTTGGGTTTATTGCGCTACGAGCTCCATTGCATTTTCCAATAATCGCATTCTGAACATGCCAGTGCACATTACACATTCTTCTTGTTTCCACGAAGAATTTACACATGCTTCAGGCACATGTCACAAATAAAAACTTTTGCAATAAAAACAATTTGCAATTATAATCTAGGGCATAAACTCAGAAAAATGTTTGTTTCAATCAAACGAACATTTGTTTGATCCTATGTCAAAGATAAAATTTGTTTGAGCCTATGTCAAAGATAGAATTTGTTTGGTTCAAATGAAATTTGTTTAAGTGAAACAGTGGAGTGTTAGTGTCAAATAAATTTCATTTTAATCAAACAAATATTTGTTTAAATCGATAACATATTTGTTTGACCATGTTCGAAGAGAGATTTTGTTTGATTCAAATATTTTTCTGAGTGTATCAATTTAACACGAAGGGCTGAGAAGCAAATCAGTATAGGTCGGCGAAATAAAAATACGTTTTGATAGGTGGATTCCACGGCAGACTCGCAGAAAACAGACCTTTACACCATCAATGTTTTTTAAATATTGTCTACTTATTTGTTTAGTGGAGGAAATATTGATTGCTGAAGATTTTACTTCAAAAAGAATTTTGTTAAACTTTACTGCACTTTTTCTGTTTTTGGACACTTTTTGATTCTCTAGAGCACTAATTTCACTCGTTCGGTTTTCGTCTAATTAACAGAAACTCCTTTTCTTGAAAAAAATCCCGGTCAATCAGAATTTTAAAATTTCAATTCATTCCATTCCAAAAAGGGCAGTCCGTGCTTTACTTTTTTATACAAATTTCTGTTTTGGATTTGTTACAATCATTCAAAGATTACCTGCCAATTCTCAGAAATTGATAGAAAGTTTTTCCTAAATGCAGTATATTCCGAATGAACTTTTTAAAATTTTTACTTTTTTTCTTTAGCATTAGCTAATAATATATACTAGATGTCTCGTGAGTTTTGTTCTTTTCAAACCACTGCTTCCCATAAAAAAATTAATTTTGGAAAATCGAATTTCTGCATTTTTCTCAGAAGCACACCTAGAAAAGTTCTACAAAAAATATTTCTTTCTTTCTTTGTGATATTTTGCATCGCTTACAAGAAAAAGTAAGAACTTATATATGAAAGAAAAAAATTTTGCTGGACTCAAAAATTGTTAATCCACTGTAAACCTGATGAGATGCCTTTCTTACATAAGCTGAGACTGTAAAAAAATATAAGATAAAATAAGAAAGATGGGGCTTTCCAGAAAAATATACATTTTTTATCGAATTTTGAAAACATGAAAATAAGTTTTTCAGGATAAACCTACTTTCTTATTTTTTGTAATATTTTTAAAAGGTTTTTGCTGAAGTAGAAAAAGCATCCTATCAGTTTTATGCGGGCTAAACCATTTTTGGTGGCAAGCAAATTTTTATTTTTAAATTCAATTTTTGATTTTTTCATGTCAACAATACAAGTTATGATAATTTAAAAATAATGATTATTTTTTATGTTTGTAAAGAAAAAATTTTGATTTTTTAAAAAACTCGATTCACAAAAAAGTCCTGCACTGCTTTTCTTTATAATTCTTTATTTTATACTAAAAAATGTAATTTTGGAGAAAAAATGATAAAATCCATGTGTTATGGATAAATTTTATCAAAAAAAAAAATTTAGAGTAAAAAGATTGCTGTTAATTTTTGTTTAAAATGTTATTTTTTTATTTACTCTGTAATTCGATATTTGTATATATGTGTAATATTTGTAATATAATTTCTGTTTTACATTTTCGCCATTATGAAAATGAAAATGCTAAAATAATTGAATTTTTTGCCAGAAAAAGAATTTATTGATTGGCTTTCGAAAAAAAATTTTCGAAAGAAATTGAAATCGGTTAATATCAAGGCGACTGAAATATTAGGGAATTTTTTATTATAAATATTTTATTCTTCGCGAATTTTATATTAACAGATTTTTCAATCGTTCTTCAATATCATCTGTTCGGTTTTTGGATTTCGAAACCCAAAAAAATTTCCAATAGTTAAAAAATTAGGGTAATTTTTTTATGTTTATTTTTTTATTCGTTTAATTTAGAGTATTTTGAAAATTCGCGAATAACATAAATGAATTTTGCTTTCGTGGAGAAATTTTTTTTTCGTGATTTTGTTTTTTTTTTATTTTTTTACGATTTTGTAACGCTTCAAACACGAATATTGTATCATTAGAGAAAAATAATGCCATGTTTCTTTTATCAATGACTCCTGGCTATGAATCTATAACATTTTATAATGTTTCAAACAAACTCAATTAACAAATGCCTAATTTGACTATTTTTTCGCATTACAATTTTTTTTAGGTAGTCACCTGTTAGTAACAAATTTTTAAATTCTTTTGAGACATTTCGATAACCATCCACTTTTTGTATTGTTATCACCAATGTTATAAACAAATTTTACCTGTCGAATAAACTTTTAGACTAAAAATTACGTTTTTGTTGTGGAATATACTGAAGACTATACAGCAATAAATTCCTGTGTATTAGTTGATAACAATTTATGATTTGTTAAATAAATTGAATTGATTGTTTGTATACTATATCATGTACTGTGTGCAGCTACGTAAATTAAATTATTAGTACCAATAAAAATAGTGGATCGCTGTTCAAGTGTCTGAAAAAACTTTCAAAAAATTGTATTAACAATTGATCACGTTAAAAGAACAAAGTTTAAATATTCAAACAAAGAAAAATAATCCATTTGTTAATTAAGATCGATTAAATAATTATCAAATGTCATAGATTTATAGCAAGAAGTCATTGCCAAATAATTTTCTGTTAATTTCATGAAAAAGTGAAATTTTAATTATGAATACGTAATATGATGAAGGCTGTCTTAAATAATTGTTGTTAACAATGAAAATTTATTGTCTTCGAAATGCCTTAGAAAAATTCGAACTTAGTTTTTTTCAGTTAATTGCATCGAAGAAACCAAGTTTGTACGTTCAAGAATAACGAAATAGTGGATATTTTAAATTAAGATTGTTTAAACAATTATAGACTTTTATTGGATGACAAAATACGATACTTAGGTTTCATTGCCAAACAATATACGATCGATCCATAGCAGTTATTTATGATTTAATGAGTAATATTAAATCATAAATAACTGGTATGGATAAATGGTTATAAAATTTGTTTATAAAATAGTAAATTATTAAATTAAATTACATCAATTAAACTAAAAGACTCTTTTTTTCATAAAGTATTCAAATTCAGTGCTAATCAAGTGACGGATTACTCACAATCACCACAAAACTATTTTTATTCGCTTATTTGTTAATAACAAATTCAATAAATTTTTCAAGGTCTGTTTTGCTATTAAAATTTTTTCTTCGGATAGTTGCTTCATGCTCTACTGGCATTTTTTAAATGAATATTTGTATTGTTAAAAAACGGTACACTTCAAAAATCAAAATTAATGTTTTTTTTTTCTACTAAAAATATAAGTAGCCAAAGCTTAAAAATCTTTGTGGAAGTGAAAAATCGTGGAATCCACCTCAAGCTTTTCGAAAAAAAAGAACAATTTAAAAATGCAATAAAATAGGAAATTGCAAGAACGAGGCAAATTCGAAAAGTTTTTCTTAACGTTAACGATTGCTCGTTCTCACAGTAGTACGAACTTCAAGTTTTTATTTGTTCTAGGGGTGTGAACAAAAAAATAACCTGACCAGCGCGGGTCGGGTTTTGTGCGGGTCACGTCGGGTCGGGTATGCGGGTTGGTTCGCAGACCAGCAATCAAGCCAATAACCCGCATTCAACCCGCAAAACCCGCAAACGCGTAATAAATTCAAAATCAACTTAAAAACCTTAAAAGCTTCCTAAATATAAGAATGACCGAACTAAAACAAAATTTTTTTGAAAACTTATCAAAATTTTTGAAAATTTTATAAATTTACCAAAATTTAAAAAATTTACCAAAGCTTTTAGAAATTTTGGAAATTTATCAAAATTTTGATGAATTTCCGTAAATATTCAAAGCTTTGATTTTTCAAAACTTCCAAAAAATTTTAAAAGCCAAAAATTTTAAAATTTGCAAAATTTCCAAAAAATTTTTAAAGCCCAAAAATTTTTAAAGCTTCAAAATTTCCCAAAATTTCCAAAATTTTTAAAACTTTTGGAAATTTAAAGATTTTTGTGAAATTTTTCAAAATTATCAAAATTCTGAAAATTTTCGGAAACTTATAAAAATTTAAAAAAATTTTTAATTAATTGAAATTTTCAAAATGCACCCAAATTTTTAGGAATTTTGGAAATTACCAAAATTTTCTAAAATTTCGAAAATTTTGATAAACTTTCCGAATTTTCAAAATTTTGATGAATTTTCAAAATTTCTAAAAATTTGGATTTAAAAAAATTTCCAAAATTTGGAGAAATTTTCCAAATTTTTAAAACCCAAAAATCTCAAATTTTCCAAAAATTTTTAAAAGTTCCAAAAATTCTAAAATTTCCAAAATTTTCAAAATTTCCAAAAATTCTAAAATTTCCAAAATTTTGGAAATTTATCAAAATTTTGATAATTTTCTAAAATTTCTACATATTTTCAAAACTTTGGTGAATTTTGATAAATATCTCAAAAATTTTAATAAATTTCCGAAGATTTTAAAAATTTACCAAAATTTAACAAAAACTTTTAAATTATCAAAATATTCAAAAATTTTTAAATTTTTCAAGATTTAATAAAATTTTCAAAATTTATTAAAATTTTCAAAATTTATTAAAATTTTCAAAATTTAATCAAATTTTCAAAATTTATTAAAATTTTCAAAATTTATTAAAATTTTCAAAATTTAATCAAATTTTCAAAATTTATTAA
>JAWWEA010000021.1:71883752-71894941 GCA_035222095.1 Andricus quercuspetiolicola | reverse complement strand
CACTCTTAAAATTATATCCCGGAGCATAGTGCATGCGCCTTCTATATCATGTACCCAGGACCCTTGCTATTTCTCATGATGCCTAACTCTGTACTACTACTTCCTTTCGTAATGTTTAACGTCGACTTATAAAACAGTCTACTGCTTCCCTGAAAATCGATTTGCATTTCATTCTCTTCTTCTGTTTTGATTTTATCCCTACTTTCTTTAACTAGTACTTTTACTTTCCTGTTTTTGTCTCTGTAATAATTTTCAAGTCTATATTTCTCCTCATGGCTAAGACCCGTGATGCTTAATTTTCATGGATACGCTTAGTTTTTTTCGTGAATGGCTGAGCGGATTCTGTCATCCCACCATAAAACACCAGACATTCTTCCCACAACCGCAGTACCACACACTCCCGTCGCTCTCCTAACAATGATATCCCGGAGTCCGAGCGCCCTCTACTTCATTATTGCGTATTAGCGCCTTTCAAATTTCCCTATTTATGAGTTCGCATATAATTTACTGAAAATCTGTTTGTACTTTCTGTTTCTGTAAATTCTCAATCTTGATTCGCGTCTGTTTCTTCTTTTTGGTTTTGTTTCCAATCCATCCAAATTAATTAATTTGGGTTAAGGATTCATCTATTTTGTTGAAAAGTCGTCTTTTTTGATTGAATTCTGTTTTTGATTTTAAAATAAAATATTTTGGTCGAAATGTTAACTATTGGATGATTTGTTGAGAAATTATCTTTTTAATCGACTAGTAGGTTTGAAGTTGGACTATTTTGTAAAAAAAAAAACAATTTTTTGGTTAAAGATTCCTCACTGTAGTTGAAAATTCCACTATTTGGTCGTAAATGAACTTTTATGTTGAGAATTCTTATTTTCTGGTTTGAAAGACAACTATTTTCTAACTGATTCCGACCTTCTTGTTTGAAAACCTAACTTTCTATCAAAATTAATCTATTTGAGTAGAATATTGAAATGAAAAAGATTAATTTTCTATAAAAAGGACGAACTTCCAACAAAATACATAAATTTTCAATCAAATAGTTGAATTTGCAACGAAAAACGTAATAATTTGTATTTTAACTAGAAAGGATGATATTTCTACCAAAAGGGATCAATTTTGAAACACGAAAAGAGGAATTCCCAACAAAAAATATTACTGTTCTACAAAAAAGATAAATTTTCAACAAATTGCATGAAATTTTAAAGAATTAGTTTTATTTCCAACTAAAAAAGATCAATTTTCTAAAAAAAATGAAATGGTTGAATTTTCAGTTGATAAAATTAATTCTAAAACAAAAACGTAAAGAATTTTCAACAGAAAAGTTACATTTTCAACTATATAGTAGAATTTTTAACCAAACAAGATAAATTTCGAACCAACATACTATGGTAGACTTTCCAAACAAAAAAATTTGATTTTTATTCAAGAATATTTGGATTTCCTTATTGGGTCACATAAAATCTATTCAAATGTAAGCAGAAACAAAAAAAAAGAAGGGAAAAATTCTTGAAAATAGGAAAAAAAATTGTTTAATAGTCTAAATTAATCTTGAAATTATATCTACGTTCTCAAATGAAAAAAAAGTTTAGATAATTTAATTAAAAGTGTTAACCATTCTTCAGAATTTTACTTTGAAATCATCAAAAATTTTCACAAAATAAAATACTTTTTTAATTTTTCGAAATTTTAAATTATTTTTTACTTTTTTTAACAATTCTAAATATCTTTTAAAATAATTCTAATTTTTTAAACATCTTACCATTTCTTCAAAATTTTCAAAAAGCTGCAATATTTAATTTTGGAGTCACCAAAAATTTTCATATTGATTTCAAGGTTTTGAAATCTTTTAAAATTAAAAATTATTTTTTAAATTTGTTCAAAACTTCTGAATATCTTGCAATGCTATTCGGATTTTTAAAAAATCTTTAAAAATAAAAAAATTTCATTAAAATATACCAGATTCCTTTTGGAAAATCTGGTAAATTTTTGAAATATTTTTAAATCTTTTTAAACAATCTCTTCAAATTATTTTTTTTTTAAATTTCAATTTTTACCAGGAATTTTACAAATAAATTTTTTTCTGTTGAAACCTCTTAAAATTCTTAAAAAGCTTATAAACTCTTTTTTCGAAATCTCAAAAAACCTAATTTTCAATTTTTTGAAATCGTTTAAGTATTATTCTATTTTTGAATCCTTTTAAAACTTCTAAATAGGTATCTCTTAAATTTACTAGAATATTTACTACCACTTTTTAATTTTGCAAAATTGAGGAATTTTATATTCTTTTTCGAAATTTCAGGAGATCATTTAAAATGTTTTGAAATATTTTACAATGTTCTCTTAAAATTCCTTACTCAAAGTAAAAATTCATTTGAAAGTTTCTGGGGGATCTTAGAAACATTTTTGTATTGTTTTGAAACCTTTCAAAATTCTTCAAAAGTTTTTTTTTTAAATTTCTAGTATTTTCTGAAAACAGAAGAATTTTTTATTTTGAAAAATTTATTGATCATATTCAGCGTTCTCAGATTTCGGAAGAAAGTTTGTTTTTGTTTTCTAAACTTGAAAACTCGGTTTTTAATTTCCACGAAAAACTGATCTCGGGAGTAAGTTTTAATTTCTATTGAAACTGACGCTTAAATTTTTTATCGCAATCCGCAGCCGAGACTATTCCAATTTGTCGTCAGTGTCACTTTGAGATCACCAATTGCCAGATCTGTTTCTTTGCAACTGGGAAACTTTTTCTAATCATATTTTTTCGGACCTTAATCAGCAACACGTCATCTTGGCAATGGATTTCTCTCCTATCATGAAACAGTGATTTCGATTTTATAAAGTGTTCTTTCGCTCCTGATAATTCCCTAAAATTCATGCCAGCAGTTGAAATTTTTATCAATAAAGGAAGTAATATTTCCTGAAACTTTCAAAATTAGAAAAAATGTAGGGACGAATTTCCTCCTCAATCTCCACATTATCATAAAATTTTGTTTCTAACGAACAAAATTTGATAGCTCATGGCACTCTAACAAATAATTTTCTGTGTCGCACATTACGAGTTAGTTAAAATTGTATAAATGAAAAGTGCAAAACTTTGAAAATTGGATTTTTTGACACAAAAACCTCTATAGAGATATCTTTTTCTCTTGAAACAAAGGGGGATCACTTGCTCGACAAAATAAAGCAATTTCTGGTTCAAGGCTTAAGAAAATCTAAGAAAAGAGGATTTCATGACGTAGCCTAATGCTTATAGATGTCATTAAAATTGATAAGGTCTGCATCGCTAATAGCCTAACTTTTCTTAACCTTTAGCTATATTAGGATCGGCAATGCTTAGTCAATGTGTTACTTTGCATGCAGGTCTCTATTTTGTCGATTTCTGTCCTTCTGAGAGTTGTAGATATACATAGTGTATATATGGTTATGGATATACATAGAGACACAGATATAGTTTTAGAAACATATATATGATAGATATATACGTACATACAAATATATATATATAGCATGGACAACCCCTATTCAAACCTTCTCTCTATAACCGCTCCTATTCCCAAAGGAGGGCTACGTCCTATGCAGACAAGTTCTCTAACTTGAAAGTTCCACAAAGCAGTTGTATCGCTGGAGAATATGAAACTTAAAATTCAGTGTAATTCGATTCAATCTGGGAAATTAGGAAAAATCCTTGGTGCATAAGTTAGAGGGTAAAGAATGGACGGCCGAATAAAAGAAATGAGGAAGGGACTACAAAACTGTTGGGAATAAGGATCTACTCGCAGACATTATTGAGTAGTGTCCTAAAAAAATAAATTTTTCTTTTGGATCCGTGGTTCTAGGAGCTCAAACAGACCCAGAAAGATTTTAACTACTATTTCACGTTCATTTCTGTAAAAATAATAAGTATTTTGTAGAAAAAACAACTGATGGTACCAGGTCTCAATGAGAAAAACTGGACCCAATTGGAAGAAAAATGCTACCCCTAATCGTGGAAAAATACCGTCTGGTATCATCAGTTGTTTTTCCTGCGAAACACTTATTTTTGGTTTTCCAATTGAATGCGAACCAAATTAATAGAAACTAATAGGAAAAAACTACTTTTGGTTGAAAAGTCTATTATATTTTTGGTTTAGAATTCATCTCGTTTGGTTGCAAATTCTAGTATTTGGTTGAGAATTTTATTAATTTGTTAAAAGTTCATTTTTCGGGTTGTAGATTCATCTCCTTGACTGCATAATTTACTATTTTATTTATAGAAAATTACAGTGAAACTCTGAGACTGTGCCGGTTCTGGGGTTGACTATGGCAGGGGGCCCTATTTCAGAGTTTCACTGTAATTTTCTGGGTAGAAAAATCATCTTTTGGGTTCAACTCTTTTGTTGACATTTTTTTTCTTGAGATTCATCATTTTAGACAAAAATTCATGTTCTTTATTAAACTATTTTGTTGAAAATTCATTTTTTCTAATTCTTTCGCTGAAAAATAAACTATTTTTATTCAAATTTAATTTTTTTATAGATACTTAATTTTTTTGGTTACAAAATCATATTTTCTGATTGAAAATTCAACCGTTTTGAAAATAATCATCGTAATTTTTACTTCAAAATTCAACAATTAGGTTAAAAATTCATCTTTTTTCAGTTAAAAAGTTAACTACTTGGTTGAAAGTTGAACAATTAGTTAAAAAATTGTATTTTTTCAAGACTCACCTCCTCAGCTGAAAATATAACTATTCGGTTTTAAGAAAATTAATCTTCCGGGTTCAAAAATCATCTTTTGGGATGATTGGATGATCTTTTGTTGAAAATTAATTTTTTGAAGATTCATTATTTTAGTTGAAAATTCGTTTCTTTTCTAGTTGAAAATTCATGTATTTTGTTCAAAGTTCGTCTATTTGGTCGAAAATTAATCTTGTTGGTGGAAAATTAAGTTTTTTCTTAAAAAATTATATACTTTTGGTTTAAATTTAATTATTCGGTTAAGAATTAAAATGTTTGTGTGAAAATTTAACTTTTTGGTATAAAATTAACTTTTTTGTTAAAAAATCATAGGTTCTGTTTAACAATTCGACCGCTTCATTGAAATTTGATCTACATAATAGAAAATTCGTATTTTTCGGTAGAAAAAATTTGGTGAACAAATTATCTTTCTGATGAAAAATTTAACTATTTGGTTGGATATTCATATTTTTTAGTTGAAAATTCAAATACTTGGTTTGAAGTTGAATTAATTTGTTACAAATTTATACTTTTTTAAGATTCACCTCCCTCATTGCAAACTTAACCATTCCATTTTCATAAAAATTAATTTTTCGGATTAAAAAATCATCTTTTGTGATGAACTTTTTTGATGAAAATTCAATTCTTTTTTCAAGATTCATCGTTCTAGTTTAAAATTAGTTTTTCCTTCTGTTGAAAATTAATTATTTTAACTAGCCATGTATTTTATTTATTCTTGGTTAAAAGATTATATTTTTCATTGAAAATTTATTTTTTCTACTGAAAAATTCATGTATTTTATGAAAAATTCGTTTTTTTGTCATAAATTAATATTTGTGGTTAAAAATTCATCCTTTTTGTTAAGGGTGCAACTGTTGAGTTCTGAATTAATCTGATTTGGTTGATGATTCAACAATTTGGTAGAAAATTAAATTATTAGGTTGAAAATTAACTTTTTCGTTGAAAATTTCTATTGTTTTGGTCTAAATTGAACTGCTCGGTTAATAATTAAAATATTTATCTGAACATTTAACTTTTCGGTACAAAATGAACTCTGTTATTAAAAACTAAACCGTTTGGTAGATAATTAATCCTTTCAGCTTTAAAATTCAACAATTTTGTTATTTTTTAGCTAAAAACTCAACTACTTGCTTAAAAGTTTAACTAGTTATTTAAAAATTCATACTTTTTGAAGATTCACATCTTTGGCTAAAAATTGTACATTTTTCGGACATTTCTGTTTTCTTTTGGTTAAAAATTAATTTTTCTATTATAAACTTGCATTATTCTATACTTAATTACAAATGTATCCTTTATGAGTTGAAAATTCAACTATTTGGTAGAAAATTCATGTATTTCGTTCAAAATTCTTCTTTTTGGTTAGAAAATTAATTTTTCACAATACGAAAATCGAAAATGGTTGCTTTCATAGCATGCAAAGCGTTGCGTAAATGGCGGTATGCAGGTGAGCGTGTACGAAACTATTTCATAAACGTACTTCAAACAAATGTTTTTCTTTGGTCTAAACAAACATTTTTCTGAGCGTTTCCTTAAAATCCTAGACATACGAAATATTTTTTTAAAAAAGAATTAAAACTTAAATAACTGCGCTTGTTGATATGAAAAAAAATTTTTTAAAAATAATTTCTTATTTTAAATAATACTGACTATTAATAATGATACCAGCGCGTCAGAAATTTTACCGATTCATCACAATTTCTGATGTATAATTAAGAAATAAAAAGATCATCAATCTTTGTATAAGAGACGAATCGAGTACCCAGAGAACGTCTTTTTTTGATTAAGGCTTGATAAGAAAGAATCGTACCTACCTTTTGAAAAGTAAGATTTATGGCCTATTAAGAATGAAGGCGTCACGCGAATCTCCTAAATATAACGATTTTTCATATTTCTGAAACGTTTTATTCTTATTGATTTCTTTTTTTCTCTGATAAATTACTTCAAAAAATTTTTAAATCATTTTTCATTATTTGATTGAGACTGTTTTAGCTACTTGACTCTTATATTAGAATGCCATCTCGGAATCAAAATTTAATTATCTTTGAAACACTACAGGTCAATTTCCTTCTTTTTGGTGTAGTAATTATTTTTTCCTTTTAAATTCATTTTTGGTATCTTGGCAACTATAAAATTTCCGAATATAACAATTGAAAATTATATTAATAATACAACAATGAATTGAGCTAAATAAATTTTTATTTAATAAACATATTTTCTCATTCTACCACTTACTTATTATTAAAATAATTTGTTCATTTTTGTCAATTTTATTTAGGGAATTATCTATTATTGAAAATTTTTGAATTCCGCAATATTATATAAACTTTTGGTGATATTATTAATCGAGAATTTTCAATTATCAAAAAATTTATAATTGCCTGAATTTCCTATTTCAAATATTTCCTTTTTCGAGAATTTTAGTGTTGGAAATTATATTTTTCGAGATCTTCAGTCGTCCCAGGAATTACTTAAATGAGTCAGTTTAATTTTTTTTTGGTGATGAAAAAAAAAAATATTTAAGAAGAAAAACACTTGGCGGGCCTGTAATATAAAAAATATTATTATTCTTATGTTGCCACACTTGTGTTTATTATTTAATGAAAATAATATGCCCGACAATTTTTCTCATTTTTTGATTATTTCTCTAAAATATTAATTTATGTTTTGTCCCGAGTAAAAAAAGTCCAATCGGGATCCTGGATAAAGTCCCGCTGAAGTGCCACTTATTTTTTTGTACTTTGAGCAAAACTCTTTCAGGACAAAAGTACCAACATATTCCCACTTGATTTAAAAAAAATTGCAGTCTGTCTGTTTCTGTTCGTCTGTTTGTTTTTCTGTTTGACTGTCTGTTAGTCTGTCTGTTTGTTTGTATGTTTGTCTGTCTATTCGTCTGTCTGTTCTTCTGTTTCTATCCGTCTGTTTGTCTGCCTGTTTGTTTGTCTGTTTGTATGTCTGTTCATTTGTCTGCATGGCTGTCTGTAAGTCTGTCTGTTTGTCTGTCTGTTCGTCTGCTTGTTGGTCTGTCTGTTCGTCTGTTTGTTTTTCTGTTTGTCTGTCTGTTAGTCTGTCTGTTTGTTTGTATGTTTGTCTGTCTATTCGTCTGTCTGTTCTTCTGTTTCTGTCCGTCTGTTTGTCTGCCTTTTTGTTTTTGTGTTAGGCTATCTGTTTGTTTGTATGTTTGTCTGTCTATTCGTCTGTCTGGCTGTTTCTGTCCGTCTGTTTGTCTGTCTGTTTGTTTGTCTGTTTGTCTGTCTGTTAGTCTGTCTGTAAGTCGGTCTGCAAGTCTGTCTGTTTATCTGTCTGTTCGTCTGCTTGTTTGTCTGTTTTTTTGTCTGTTTTTCTGCTTGTCTGTCAGTTAGTCTGTCTGTTTTTTTATCTGTCTGTCTGTTTGTTTATGTGTCTGTTTGTCTATCTCTTTGTCTGTCTGCCTGTTTTTCTGCAGATTTTCAGTTTGTTAGCACGATAACTTTCGAAAAAATTAACAGATTAGATTGGGCTTTGGTATACTCTTTGAGTGTCTCAAATTGAAGGTCAAGCTCGTATGCTAGCCATTTTGAATAACAATTCAAAAAGTTATAATATTTTGAAAATTTTTGAGACAACTTTTTTCAAGATTTGAATATTCTATGTACAGTTATTAGTAGTTCTAAGAAAAAACTAACAATCCATCACAATGACTTTTTTCGAGGAAAAAAATTACCGGATTCATAGAATTTTCAATGTATGAAGAAACAAACGAAAATGAACATTTTAAGCCAAAGAACGAGCGAGATGAGAATAGTCCAAAGGAGAAAGCGTTGATTTTTAAAAGCCCGATTAGATTATCAAAACAAATTTTTGAACTTTTTTGAAAAATCGAAAATTCAAATCTGGATTGCACAAAAAATAATGAAAAATCAAAAATTCCAGTTTGCTGTCAAACTATGCAAGATACGAAAAAAAATATAAAAAAAAACCAAAATTGTGCACCCAAAAAAGATCTACAAATTTATTGAATCACTTCTTGATAGGACGTGTAGTTTTTGTTTTATTCGTAAAAAACTACATTAAGCATAATAAAATAAAAATTTATAAAGACGACTCAACCTACGAAAAAAAGAATGAAATAAAAGTTGATCACCCAAAAAGGATCTACAAATCTGTTATTTATCATTTCTGCTGGGATGCGTAATTTTTGTTTCAATCGTGAAAACAAACATTAAAAAAAAATTAACTTTTTGGAAAAGCGGCGCAAGGTACGAAAGAAAATTATTTCACAAAAGTTGTACACTTGAAAAGGATCTATAATTCTTTTATTAATAATTTTTTGATGGAACGCTTAATTTTGGTTTCAATCGTAAAAAATAAAATAAAAAATTATGCAATTCAATTTTTGGACAAACGACACAAGCTATGACAAAAATGAATAAACAAAAGTTGTTCACCCAGAAAAGATATACAAATTCGTTATTTATAATTTCTAGAAAGGACAAGTAAATTTTCTTTCAATCTTAAAAAATAAAATTAATAGTAAAACATTAAGTTTTTGGAAAAACGACATAAGAGACGAAATAAAAAATGAAAAGACAGAAGTTATTTAACTAAAAAAGATCTACAAATTTGTTATAATCTCTTTTTCGAAAAATACATTTTAAAAAAATCAACTCTTTGGAAAAAATACACACGCTACAATAAAACTTTATTTAACGAGATTTGTCGCTTAGATTATATCTGCGAATTTGCTTAGAACCACTTTACGCTAAGATGTGTATTTTCAGTTTAAATTGTAAAAAATAACGTTGAAAATAAACAAATTAAATTCATGGAAAAACGACAAAATATGCAATAAAATGTCTAATGACAAAATTGTTTTTTTTTCACAGGATGCGCACTTTTTTCAATTATAAAAAGAGAATTCACAATCACCACATTACAGTTAACCGTTAATTTTAAAAGGTCTGTATTCACCCCACATGTCCGAAATTACCCTGTTTGACGTTACTTTTAGTTTTTTGCTTCCTCCCACAGAGAAAAAAAATTTTAAAAGTAGTTAAAGTTTTAACTGGTTTCAGATTCTGGTTAAAACCCCTTTAGGTAATTTAAACTATCACTTTATGAACTACCGAATTTACCTCACATGTTCGAAATTACCCCGTTTAATAATACGCTTCTGAGAAAAAAATTGAATGAAAAACACCCTTTGAATTTTTTGAGCTTTTCGAACATTTTTTGCTTCTGAATTAAAATAAAAAGTCCTCTCAGTTATACACTGAACTTGTAAAAACCATTAAAATTCAATCGGTTGCTTGAGAGACATCGTGTTTTCAAACCATTCCGGACCCAACATTCAAAATTCTGTAACTCCCTGAATTTTGAGAATTGTGGAAATCAATTTCACCCATAAACTTCACTAACCCAACACTAAAGTTTGACCAAATGTCATCAAAATCGCTGAACACCCCTGCAACTCTGATATCCAGGAATGACCCTCTTCCAATTCACTTATTCAGGAAAATGGCACGTTTTGGATTCGCCATTGGATTAGAGTGCCACTTTCAATATTGCCCTTTGCCAGCGTTCGAATTCATTGATCGCGTTTAACGTCGTACTAGTAAATTAATTATAGCTGAAGCGTATTTAGCCGCACCAGAGAATATTCATCCCACAGAATCCATGTATTCATCTTTCTTGACTAGAATCTGAAAATTTCTCATTCTGCTCATCCGACGACGTATCACCCGTTGGCGACGAGTGAGTACAGCAATTTTTCATTCCCCGTTGCGGTGATATTGATTTGAGTTGTCGCCGGGTGATGTTCATTATACACGGAAATGAGGAATTGTCGAAGAACAGATGTAACAGCCAGATCGTTTGTCTACATATATTTTCCACACAAAATGATTCTTGGCAAGCGCGTCTACTGAAATCTGGCAAAGCCTGACTGTTTTCTTTCCTCTTTCCCTTCCCTTCTTTAGCTTCTACCTTGTAAAGTTTAACATTGAGGGCCCGGGATCTGAATACTGGTTATAATTTTCTGGCGCCTTAGGTTGGGGGAGGGCTGTTCGTCGTTCAAACTTAAGGGTTAAGAAAACTCTAGGAAGTTATAAATGGTTCTTTAATCTGAGCCTTCAATTTGAAATTGTCAAAGTATACACCGAACTCTCGCTTTTAGTCCAGTGTCGGGAGTTGCCTACAAATAGCCTTGTCCACAAGTCGGGGAGATTCAGACGTAAACAGTCAGGGTCGCCTGAACCGTTTCCAATCGGAATGCACAATGCTGCGCAATCTCCGCATATGAGTACTCACGCAGTGCAGCCTTTCCGAGGCGAGAGTCGCAACCGTCTCTTACCTTGCGTTCTGAGGAACTACGTGGGTCAGCAGTTCTAGGAAGGCCCAAGACGGGGGGACAGAATCCGAGAGTTGGTGGTACACAAGAACACTGCGCGCACCAATTACAATTTCTTTAGAAAAAGACTCGGTTTA
>JAWWEA010000021.1:71564134-71581645 GCA_035222095.1 Andricus quercuspetiolicola | reverse complement strand
ATTTTAATGAATTTATATTAATAATTCATATTTTCGCATCAAATATTACCCTATTTCATTTTACATGACTGAAAGTGGAATTTTAATAAAATGCCGTAATGTCCTCCATTTAACGATCTAAGTTATGTAAAATTTAACACACAAATATTCTCCGTGTATGGTTCCATTTTAATTGAACATCATTTTTTTAGCGTCTGTTATAACACATCTTGCTTTGAAGCCATCGTTCGTACTATCTTACTCTGCTAACTTCAGATTAAACGTAGTGCGTACTAGCGAACTAAAATAATGCACAGGGAGTATTGTTTTAATTGCGTACAACCTTATGAATAAAAGATACAAAAAACATTTCAAACAGGAAATTTTATTTTCAGTTCGGTCCTGTTTTGATCTAAAAAATGTGTACTAAAACGTCGTTTAGTGGTATCAAAATAAAATGGCTTTAGAATAGAGCCACCCGAAACTATATTTTTGGAGGACTGTTTCAATACCGAAAACTAACCTTTAAATGATATTTTTTTTACGGTATACATTTCAATTATTTAGACAATTCCGTATAAAAACAGAAAAGATGAAAAAAGCAATTATTAAAATTTTTTCACAAATATTTTTGTGTTCTCTGAAGAAAATGCAAATGCTTTTTGGTCTCCCCCGACTGATATTTTATTTTTGGACTAGTAAGAAAATTTTTAAACAGTTTTGAACCATTTTTTTCTCAAAAACTGTTAATGTGATCAAAGTAAAAGATTTGAGTATTATAGTCTTGTATCTAAAGATAGAATCAAGGAAAAGCAGTAAAGTCAAAAACAAAGTTCAAATAATGATTTCCATATTCTCTAAATAAAGAATGCTGTCTCATGTAAAGTTTCGTAAGATCTGAAACAACTCACACTATCACTTCTTATTTGATGAGTGAAGGTTATTTTCCTAAGATAGACTGTATTTCATAACCTGTTTCACATAGTGCAGACGTACAAATGTACCAAAATGTTAAATATATAAGTAGAGGGGAAAAACTACTCGTTAAGCGAGGAAAAAACTCAGTCCAAGAATACGTTGACAATAGGAATACTAAAAAAAAAACAATTTTTTTTATCGCGCAACCCCTAAACTTGTTTCATTTGAAAAAGCAATGCGTATTTTTGTTTTATTTAAAAAAAAGTTTAAAACGTGGTCCTGGAACATTGAACAGCCCCAAAATGATTATAACTATTAACTGACGTTAATTTTCGTAAAAATAATAAATGTTTCGCATGAAATACAACTGGTATTGCCAGCCCTGGAAAAAAAATTTTATACAATCAGAAGAAAACTTCTACCCATAACTGCAAAAACCTACCCTTTATGGGGGTTTAAATATCAAATTGTGGATTTTGAAAATTTTGCAAGCAATTCTCTGGATATTTTAGTAGTGAAATGTCCTCGAACAATATAAGAAAGTTTAAAATATGATATTTTCAAATTCAACTCTTCTGAGGATTGGTTCTTCACGATTAGGGTTAGTATTTTTTGTCTTATTGGATCTAGACTTTTTACTTCAGCTATATATAATAGAAGCTATAATGATTTTGAACCTGTTTAAGGTCCCAGGACCACAACCTAAACTATTTTTTTCTAATAAAACAAAACAAAGCATTTATTTTTTCACAAAATGGAACACGTTTGGGGGTGGGTAATCAAAACAGAAAACACTAATCTTTTGTAGAACACCAATGTGAGTAAATAAGTTCAAGTAAGGGTTTCGTATAGGTGTAGGCTTAAGTTTTTAATTCGGTTCACCTTATTGTATCAGCAAGACTAAACAGATCTCCATTTTTACACTTTAATCACCATTTTGCTAATCTTCTTGAAGGTTTTTCGCGGAGGCCACTCAACGGAGGGGTTCGTGGTCGCAAACAGGGACGAACCTTCGACCATATAGACTCGAAATTCAAAAAACAAAATTTTTAACTGAATAAATCATAAATTGGAATGAATAAAATTTCATATCTAAATGATGTCATTCTGTGGTATTTTAAAACGGAAAGAAATTTTTGAAAATAACAGGTAATATTTGAAACCCTAAGTTGTTCGTAAAGTCTATTTATCGAACTTTAATGTGCTAATGGATGTATACACATATCTTAAATTTCACTTCTTAACCTAACTTCCCTGTGGTTGACGTATACTTTTTAACAGATATGACCCAATTCAGTTCAAATCCCCCTTTATGTGATAACTGACCCGTATTGTAAGAAAATGAAAAAGATCGTAAAACAGCTACGACATAGTTGCCAACTGATTACAAACTTTCCAGAACATCCAAAATATTATTATTATTATTTCTAGGGTTGAGATCGTTAGAGCCTCCGACGCTTGTGTTCTCCCGTTGCGTCCAGTGAGTGTTAGACGTCTCTCCGCAATCGCAGGGCAGTGACAAAGGATGTAAATAGCTGTCTCATAATCCTTTCCGCACAGGCGGCAGAGGAGACTCTCTGCGAGCCCTATTTTATGTCTATGATAACCGAGTCTTTCGTGTCCTATAAACGTTTCTGTTAGGACCTTGACCTCTTTCCTACCAAGCTTGAATATTTCCTTCGCTCGGTCAAAGTTTAGCTTTGACCCCAAGAGTGTTTTGGCCTGTCTGCAACCAGAGGCCAATCCCCACTCATTCTGATGTTCCTCGGTCAGCAAGCTGTTGATTTTTTCAGTGACTAACCTACTGGAAATACTTGCCGCTGGCTCGGGTCTAGTAAAGTTTTCATTTTTTGCTAGTTTTGCTAGCCTGTCCGATATCTCATTGACCTTTATGCCACTATAGGACCCCATCGGGATTGTAGAGTCCATTCCACTTTTTCTACGATACACATCGCCTATTGCCTTCTCGCTATTTCTGAAGCCATCCGTAAACCAGTTGTCCCCATTGCGGGACAGGTATGCCTCACCATTAACCCATTTCTCCTTCGTGTATAGGATAACCTGATACTTCTTGTCGAAAAGATAGCGAGTGGGCGTTTTGTTCTTGAGTATGTTCAAGGTCGGCCTACTCGCGATGTCGGTCGGGATCAGCACTGCCGTCGAGATCTTTACACCATTTACTATATTTAATCTTTAGATTGCCTTTGGAGCCATGGCCTTTATAGTAAGATGGAGGGGCTGTAACTCTGTCAGTGCCCCCAATACTACCGTGAGTGTTGACTTTGAGGCACTAGTGACGCCTCTCAGAATCAGTCTCGAGCCTTCACAGTATACCACTCGACCCTGGTCTACCAGACCACCGCTGCATAGGTTAGTCTAAGTCGAAGGATAGCTCCATAGATCCACATCAGTGTCTCCGGTTTCAAGCCCCTGCTTTTCTCAATCGCACTCCTACAAAGCCATAGGGTAGCTACTAGCTTTTTGCACTTGTTTTCGAGGTGCTCGTTCCATGACAGCTTGTTATCTAGGATGAATCCTAGATATTAAGTTCGTTCTTTGATTTACAGTTTTTGTCCTCCCAATTTCAGTGTACTCGTGGTTTCCCATTTGTACCGTCTGGTAGAAACAACTGCATCCATTTTACTCGGATTGCCCGATAGTCCAGTCTTTTTTCACCAAAAATCCACCATCCCCAGTGCTTGCTGCATTACTCCGAAGAGCGCACCCAGATGCTGTCTGCGCACGATGATTAAAATGTCGTCCGCGTAGCCTATGACGTGGTAACCCTTACTCGTGAGTGGATGAAGTAGTTCATCTACCACCAAGCACCACAGCCGAGGTGATGAAATGCCTCCCTGCGGACGTCCTGAGTCAAAGGTTCCACATAAAGTGGCATCACCCTTAGTCGTAGTTAGGTTCCTGTTGGCCAGCTTATAGCAATTCCATTGCACGACTACGGCTGGCACACCATGTGTCATCATAGCCGCCCTAATCACTTCTCTAGAGATGTATTTGAAGGCTCCTTCGATATCCATAAAGGTCCCAATCGATAGGCCTTTCTGCTTCAGTTGTCCTTCGATGAGGTCTACTGCTCAACTTTGGGCCGTTTCGGTCGAATGACCCGCCCTATAGGCGAATTGTTCCTTATGAAGAGACCTATTGGATAAGACCTTATCGCGGATATATCTATCCACGAGTCTCTCCACTGTTTTTGGTAGAAAAGATGTAAGGCTTATGGGACGGAAATACTTGGGTGAAGTATAACCGATCCTGCCTGCTTTCAGAATGAATACTACTCTCGCACGTCTCCATGCCGTCAAGACGTAACATAGCGTTAGACCAGCCCTAGCAAGTCTTACGAGACTTGTATGGACTGAAAAACTTCAGGGCTCACCTAGCCCTGGAGGGGGTAACAATCTCATGGGCTAGCCGCTGATTTGGGCCTGATTGGGCTATAGGAGACGTGTGCTGCCTCGGAAGTATCGCCCCTCTTTCCCCCGACCTTATAAAGCTCGGAAAATGTGCCTTGATCTGTTGAGCCAAAGTCCCCTTGTACGACAGTGAGTATCCTCCGTCGGACAATTTCAGAGTGCCGAGAATAGCATCGGGGTTTCGAGAGAGTATATTGTCCAGTCTAGCCACCTCTGCCCGTTTCTCGATGTCTGTGCAAAAGTTGGTCCAGCTTTCTTGCTTCGCCTTACGTATTGCACACCTATATTCATCTCTCATCTTCGTAAATGAGGTCCATAGTTCAACCGTTTCACCAAAGCTGGCACGTTTAAGCCTCTCTCTGGTCTCCCTCCAGGACTCTACAAGATTCTTGTTCCGACAGCATGTCTCCTCAGCCTCCCGGACTCTTATGGGTAGACAGTTACTTTCATAAGTATATATGACGGTCTCCGTGAAAATCCTGGCTGCCGTCTCCAGGGTGTTCACGTCTCTAATTGACCTGGGCACCTCCGACAGTGCACTCCTTAGTTCCGTGGAATACTGGTCCCAGTCCGTTCTTCTTGGATTTCTGACCTATTTAGGGCCTGCGGGCACTATGGATTCCAGTTTGAACTCTATTTGTGAATTATCTGAGAGAGTGAGTCCATCTAAGACTCTCCACTTCTTGACATTGTCACTAAAGCTACCTGTACAGAGAATGATGTCGATGACTTCCTCCCTAACTGAGTTATGAAACGTCGGGGTATTTCCTGTGTTGAGAATATTCAAATCAGTAGTGATTAGGTATTTCAATAGATCATTACCTCTTGAGTTGATGCCCGCGCTGCCCCATAAAGTATGGTGAGAGTTAGCATCGCACCCCAGCAGAAGGGAAAGACCCCTTACCTTGCAATATTCCACCAGTGTTCGTTCCTCCACTGGTGAAATGTCATCGCTGTCATTTGGAAAGTAAGCCGATCCGATAACTAGCTTCCGGATTCCTCTAAAAGTCTGCCCCTGCCCTTTCTCTGCCCCGACAGGCTTCTCCTGTCCCTGTCTGTCGTGCCTAACGATCCGCCTGAACGCTGTCCTTAGTGAGAGGTTGAATCCCTCCAGCTTCGGAAAGACCACAGACGGGTCCCCCGGCTTACCCTGAAACCACGCTGTCGCCCTCACCATCTTCTGCAGCAATTCAACCCCACCCGCTTTGTGGTCAACATCTTCCGAAGGCTTTGACTCGGACACCATATTATGTAGCCAAGCTTTAGCCATTGGGTCGACTGTGACAAACATAAAGACTCCTCCCCTACAGAAGGAAGTCTTGAATTTTGGCCATTGATCTGGGGACACTCTTTCGAGTGCCCTCCAGGTGGCCTCCCTGAAGAGCTTAAACTGCTCAGCAGTGAGCAATGAGTCCGGATAAGTCGTACCTGTCATCACCACCGTCAGGGGGTGTGTCCTCTGGGCTGATGTCAGACCAGCCTTTGACGACGGCTGCTGGGCTGACTTGTGCCTCTTCATAGGTTTAGCCCCCCATCCCTCTTATGAGGTATTCTTGGAGACATTCGCTCTTTTCTGGGCTTCCGTGCTGGCTGTCGGCGTCCTTGCCGATGTTCCAGCGTCCGCAGCCGCTCTCTCAGCCTGTTGCGCTTGCCTCCTCAGTCTCCTTTTCAGGGAACCGCTGATGCCTTCTTTCTTTACTCACCCGCCTCAATAGCCTCGTTCAGACGGGCCGTCAATCCCTCAGCTCCGAAAGGGGCTGAGGTTACAGCCGCCATCTGAGTTTGGCTCACCTGAGGGATAGATTGGGTGGAAATGTTTATGTTAGTCCCGTACGGGCCCAACCCTTTTCCTCTCTTGGCCACATCCCTTTCTCCTTCATCTCTCAATTTTTTGTCTTGCGTGTTCATTTTTGTCCCACGAGAAGCTAGGGAAATAAAAGTTCCGCCCCTGTTGAGCTCCACATGCAGGGTTGAGACTACTTACTTCGGTAGGTCGTCCGGTGTCCTCGAGAGGCCGATAGGACACCTTCGTACCCCTAGGTGCCAAAGTACCACGGGCACGTTTACTTTACACCCATGGCTCAGGGGGGTGGCCACATTAAGAGAGACACTCAATGAATATCCGTTCGTAGGTCACCATACTAACGGAGAGCTGCTTCTTGGTCGCTGCGCGAGCAGTAGGTCCTTCCCGTCTCAATTCCAAAACTGGAAGTCGATCTGGCAGGAACCTCTACCCAGGGATCCAGAAGGCCCGTGTAAGCTAGGCTCTTTCACCTTTCTACTTTACTACAATTATACATACCAGGAGAGCCCGTTTATAGGGATCCTTTCATCCATATCCATACACATGCAGGCCGATGTCCGTTTGACCCCCATGTCTTACATGCTTAAACCTCCCCACCAACGAAAAGCTGTTGCCCCTGGTGGAAGACATCAAAAATAAGTTTTCAAAAAACGTCCCCTGTTCGGGCACTTAACCCCCTCTTACTCAAAAAATTAAAAATATGGGAAAGAAATAACACCTCATTTACGGCAGTCGTACAGTTCTCCTAAAAACCACTAATAAATCAACAAACAAAAAACACTACATGCACTACTGGCGTAAACTACCTACATGCCTGTTTTTTAAGATGTTTTGATTTTTGAAATATTACCATAAACATTTTTTCCCTAAAATAACGCGAAATGTAATTAAATTCTGTATCCAATAAGCTCAAGTGAAAGGAAGAATGTCAGTTTTGTAAAAAGATATTGTAAAAAGAACGTCAAATTGCGATGTTTTTCGACAAATTACAATAACTCTGGAAGTAATGAATATTCTTGAAAGTTCTTGAATTCGTTTTGAAGGTGAGTCTCTATAGTATTTTTCTGAAATGTTGAAATATTTTCAGAATTTATTCCCCAGGTTCTGCCCAAGGGTCTAATTTGGTAAAAAAGGTCGCAAAATTTCAAAAAATTGTAAATACTTACAAACAGTTCTGCAAAAATCATTATTTATCATATTTTTGTAAATTTTAGTAATAATTAGAAAAATATTACTGTTTTGAATTTTTGAAAATCGTGTGGTTAGTACAATCAGTATTTGAAATTTTGCGACTTTTTTGCACCAAGTTCGACCCCAAGGCAGACTCTAGGGGAAAATTATAGAAATATCTTAGCAATTTAGGAAAGTATATTAGAGACTTAACTCTAAGGTGCTTCCAAGAAATATTAAAAAGGTTTATTATCTTCAGAGTCATTTAAATTTTTCAAAAATATCGAAATTTGATGTTTTTTGCAATAGTTTTTTATAAAATTGACATTTTGCCTTTAAGTATGGCTTATTATATGCCGAATTTCATTGCGCTTTCTGTATTACAACAGAAAAATTTCTGTATTGATATTATAAAGATTAAAGCACTTCAGCATCAGCTCAAAAAATGGGTGTGTATATAATTTCCACCGCTACTGTATTAAAACTACCCCATCTTATAAAATTCATATTCGTGAAATCTACAGGTGAGCAATGGAATTCAAACATTTTCTTTATGCGACAATATTGTACTAATTTTTGGGATATTTTTGGTCAACGATCCCAATGCTTGGGATCTTTTATTTTTCTCAGAAAACTGAATTTTGGGTGGAGGTTCTGGCAGCCAGCAGCTACACTGCAGAAAATTTGAGAAATTACAAAAATCAAACCCGCGAGAATTTCGGGCTTTTTTGGGCTCTCCAAAAATGTAAAACTTAATTTTTAAAAAATTACCCCTATCTCCAAGAAAAGTAATCGGAAAAAGAAAGTATACACTCGGCCTATATGTAAACATGTCAGAATTTCTGTCGAATTCAACAAATCCCATATCAGATGCATTCAACTGAAATGTTTAAAAAAATTTAATCCAAATAATCACCCCAGACACTTTTAGCAGACTCTAGTTGATATTACCATCTCCACAGTAATAATAAATTACCACCAAAAACTACCTTCGGCGCATTTAATTAAATCCAGCTTAGCTTTCTTAGTTTAGTTTAGCTTAGCTTAGCCTTCTACTAAAAGTGCAAAAAAAATGTATTCGAAAATAATTACCCCAGAAACTTTTACGATACTCTAGTTGATGTCTCCATCCCCACAATAGTAATAAAAATCCCAAAAAACCACCTCTGGTCCAGTTGGGTCCATGGGCATAATTAAAAACACCAACAAACAAACCCTGGTGCTAAAGGTGTTTTTTATGGAGATGCTGATTATTACTGCTTGTATTCAGATATGGACTAGAGTTTTGCAAGGGTGCTCGGTGTGATTGTTTTTCATCTAAAAGTTGGTTAGCTTTTTTAGTTGAAGGCTGCTTAGACTGAATTCTCGAAATATACTAAAGGTGGATTTTTTTGGGATTTTCAAATATTATTATGAGGATGTGGATATCGACTAGATTCCCTTAAAAGTGTCTGGGTCGATTATTTCCAATTTTCAATTAAATGCGCCGTAAATTTTTTTTTGATATTTTAGTTCAAGGCAGCTGAAATGGTTTTTCTTACATGCTCCAATAATAGCTTTTTTTCTGATTATTACTATGGGGATGAGAATATCAACTTGAGTCTGGTTAAAATGTCTGATGTGATTATCTTCAATGAAATTTTTTTTATATTTTAGTTGAAAGCAGCTGATCAACTGCAAAAATATATTGAATAATGATCTTCTTTTAATTGAACTGCAATTAGAGTATTAAAACCTGAAGAATATTTGATTTTGCGAGGCGATCCAGAATCTGTTGGAAACTAAACAATTTACTGATTGTAACGTGAAGCATTAAACTGTTTCAATTCAAAGTTATTCAATTTTGAACTTCTAATTCAAACTTCATAAACTATCATCAATATTCAATTGATGGAGGGTAAAACATCATGCGATGTTCTGCGTCTGAGTAAATAATTAATTATAAAAAAGAGTGAAAGATGGAAAATGATATACTGCAGACAAATATTGTTTATGATGTTTAGAAGATCACCTTATGATGTTGAGAAGATCCTTTATTGAGAAATCCTGTTCGACGTTTCGAGAATACAAATGCTCCCCTCATCTGGAAAATTGAAATCGCTTGTCAATCATTTCACAACCCTATGGACTTTTTCTTTGACAAGCGATTTCAATTTTCCTGATGAGGGGAGAGCATTTGTACTCTTGAAACGTCAAACAGTATTTCTCAGTGAAGGGTCTTTCCAACATCATAAGGTCTTTATATTTTTCCAAAGTATATTATTTTCCATCTTCACATCTCTTTTATAATCAACTTGCAAATAATTATAATAATTATTTCAAATGAGCAAATATAAATCAAATATTCAAAATTAAATGAATGATTTCAAACTGAATTATTTCAAATAGAAAGCTATCAATGGAATTGTTTAAATTTAAGTGTTCTGCGAATCCTACATTTAAACTTAGATACATATATAAGCGTTTGTTTTTCGGCCTGGTGGCCCCGAAAAATTGCCTTGCTTACACCTCCATGATTTACAGAATTGGTCTTAAAATTATTTCTTACAAACTAATATCAAGCGAGACCATTCCTTTTCCTTCTTCCTTCTCTTCTTCTCCATCCCACCCAACATCCCCTTTACCCATGCAACCGCTCTTTTATCCCCTGTTTCATTCAGTAATACCCCCCAGGTTTATCTTACTCCTTTCACTCTCTCGCAATCCTCCAGTCAGTGTTCCACCCCTGCAAACCGCTTCCCGCGCAATTCGCACATTCGCTTCTCCCTAGGAAGCCAGAACTTTTGAAGCCCTCCATGTACCCACACCTTATCTTCGCTTCAAGCTCCTGACTTCCTTTCTCTCCTTTCTCACACAAATACTGCGCTCTCTCCCTTCACATAATCCACCTATACTTCTCATTGAACCTTGACCCTTTTATTCTCTCCTCCCCTTCTACTACATTCAAACTTTGAACGATACAATTGTAATTCTATCATTTTTCAAATGTGGTAATTTCAAAAACAAGGTGCTGAATTTTATGTATTGTAACGTTCCGTCACTTTTGCATTACAAATTCATCCAATCAATATCGCTCTATGTCAAAATGTAAGTTCGTGCCTCAGCTAAATGTAAAGTGCCATTTCAATTAATGTGAGGCGCATGAATTGGTTTAGGCACGATATTCATGTTTTATTAACAGCGCATTGACGATCATTAATGCGACAATTGAACCACCAATTGTAGGTGGCTTTTTCTTTACAAACCCCAGAAAATGACCGACACATTTCAGTCTTTTATCCGTCACCGTTCCATCAGTTCAGTTCTGTTTTTGCCGTCGAAGTCAGTCGTTTTTCCGCCAGTGTTTCGTCGCAGTCAGTCGGAGCCCGTCGTTAGTTCAGTAATTCAGTCTTTTTCCACCGTTTACATCTTTAATATATTAGTTCAGTCGTTTTCTCGTCTGTAGTTCTGTTTACTGTCTTCGTTTTTGTCTTGTACGAAGTTCAGTTTTTGTCGCTGTCTCATCCTGAATAGCCTTTATTTTATAAATTTCTCGTTTCATCTGTAAAATCTGTTATCTGTAAATCCTTGTGAAGATTAAAATTGTATCATGTCAGTGTTGGTGCTCAAAATTGTGATGAGTTTAATTTGTGAAGTGAAATCCAAATAGTGTTGTTACAAGCCGAATTATCTGTTACCCCCTATCCACTAACCATTTCTTGTCACTAATCGACTCAAAATCCCTGTCCCAATTGGATCCCTGGAAGACGCCAGGCCAATGGAATAATTTGATGAACCCTAATCCTTCTACTATTACGCTGAGATCCCTTCAACGCTCCCTGGAGAAATCTAGTCATCACATCATTCTTCTGGTGGAAGTCATCAGAGTAATCATCATCCAAGATTACCCGCCAGCCGAATCACTTACGGATCTTCTGCCATCACTGCAAGGATCTTTGGAATCTATCCGGAAATTCCACAAACAACTAGTGAAAATTCTTCTGGCTCTTGAGCACGAGGCACAAAAATTATAATATGAGTAAGTGATCGATTAGTTTTCCACTTATCTCAATACAATCTTTCTTTTCTCGTTACCTAGACCATCACTCAGAATCTTACTTTTCTTAATGAATTAATTATCCAGAAGTCACAGTATAAATAACATTAAGTGATTATCAATTTGAAACAACTTAAAGTAAAGATAATTTGACATGTAATTTGAAAAGTTTCCAGTTGAACGAATTTTTTAATTTTTAATACTTCTAACTTAAAATTGCTCTGAATGATATGATTTTGATCATTTACAAATTTATTGATTCATTCTTCAATTTCGAGGCTTGAACATGAAACTGAAAAGTTTTGAAAGCTTCCATTTGATACGTGTAAATTATTGATCATTTGAATGGAATAATTCTAAATGAAAAATTTGCTTAAAAAAAAATAAAGAAGAGAGGTTTCAAGAGAATAAGAAAATTATTCTCAGATTCTTAGGAAAACTTGAAATGATTTCTTGTCTTGAAAAAACTAAATTTCAGGAGAAAATTGAACAAGATTTCATAAAATTTCCAATAATTTCCTAAAATTTCAAAAAAGAATGTAGAAAATTTTAAAGCAAAATTTAAAACTCAATTTTATTTAGTTTAATAGATATCTAGAGGTACAGAAATGATTTTAAAGTAATTTACAACTTCAAAAGATTTCAAATATTTAAAAAAATGTAGTTTTTACATGATTTTGAACAAAGAATTGGGAAGCTTTTTACAAATTTTGAAAGATTTACAGAAAATAAAAAATTTTTTTTGAAATTCCTGTGGAATGTCAAGCTATTTCAAGCGTTAATAGCACTCGGATGGGTGACTATCTGCGACGTATGACCGGTTTGTGTAGGCGTTGCGTTTCAATTAATGTCGAGCGGGAGGTTTGCGGCAGAGGATGAAGATTTTCTGCATTTTATGGGTAGGGTCGAATATCTGCCTCCAAAGTCGACTGTCGAGAAAACCTGCTAAACTTGGGATGTGGTTTTCTGCAGTTTTCCTCCCCCCTGACCAAAGATCCAGGCAGATGCGAGTACTTCTAATAAAGTCGGATGCAGCCGCGGATTATCACTGGTTTTGAATAAATTCATACAGTTATTCTAGGCCCACGTGTATATGTGTATGTACTTATGCTAAAGGATTTGAATGTCGCTGGAACTAAATGAGAGATCAAGCTCCTTTGTGGCGCTTTCTGCAGCACGGTATAGAAACGCCGCAACATTTACGACTTCATGTTGATGTACGAGTCGCATAAGAGAATCTGTGCTATTAATAACTGAACAGGCTGTAGCTAGAACCGTCCTTCGATGAAGACACTCTAAGCTCAGCAAACCTCTACCTTATTTATCTCGAGGGAGGTATATACGTCGTATGGAAGATCTAGGATGAAGACTTCGATGGATTGTCATCATCTTTCGCGTGCTACGAATAAGTTGCTTCAAGTCAGCGACGTTCCATTTTACTGCACCAAACGTGTAGAGCAGTATAGGAACGGCCAGAATATTAGTCGCCTGGATCTTATTCTTCCCAGATAATTCGGAAGCACATCTTGTGTTTCCGCTTGCGGTATTCAAAGATATGCATATGTTTCTCTATTACCAAGATGTTGAATGGTATTGCCACCTATGAGTTGAAGATCCTGACCGTCATGCGATGATGTATTTTCTGGTCTTCCTTTGTGCAGGCACACTTGTCCAATCCAAACCTCATGCCAATTACTTTAGAGTACCTATTTACCGCCTCCACAAGGATGTTAAGGTCATCTTTTGAAGAGGCAAAGAGTTGAAGGATTAAAGAGTTTAATTATTATTATTATTATCAGTAAAATAATTGAATAAATACTTCTTTCAGTCCAAGAGTTTCTGTTAGCCAAACCTTGTAAATTAGATGCTTTCGAATTTAAGGCTCTACGAAAACTGATTGATTTCATTAAATCATTCGAGTATTATATTCACCTGAAAAAATGGGAAATTACTTTTGATCATTCATAAGTCTTGTAAGCTACTTTATAAATTTGAATCAGTATTTTTGCGTTGTGAATCAGTGAAAATTCTCATCGATTTGATTCAGTAAACCTTTTTCTCTAATTTAAGTTCAAAAATTAAGAAGGTCTTATGCAACATCTTCCTCAATATAAAAATATCATATAATTATTGATATTTACCGATACGATGTTTTTACTTTCGTAAGGGGCCGTTCAAAAAATACATTACGCTTTTTTCTGACATTTTTTACCCCCCACACCCCTTACAAAACGTTTGTTCTATAGTGGGTGTATGTAAGATAACATTAGCGTAACGCCCGAGGCGACCCCCTCTCAGAAACACCTCTAAAGGCGTTACACATTTTTTAAACGGCCCCTAACGTGTTATCTCAAGTAAGTATGGAAAGAATAATATGACTGAGAATATTTTATGGTACGCGTTCTCGAATGATCTATTATTGAATTAATTCTGCTACCTATACAATAGAAAATGTTATCTAAGTCATTATTTCTTTAAAACATGCTTTAAGCACGATTTGTAAGATTAAGATAGCACAAAATTCGAGAAATTAATTAAATTATACTTTCGTGAAGGATATTGTCCTTCATTATAAAGAAGCACTGCGCCTTCAAATAATGAATTTTTCGTGATCCTTATTGTCCTTTTCAATTAAAAAAAACTTTGAAATCATTTAAAATCCCGTGATCCAAAAATCTTTGAAAACTTGAGTTCGCGATCTAATGATTCCAAACCTCTCACTGGGATCCTCTGGATTTCATATGATCTTTTATAATTTAAAAGATATAAGATTCAGACTTTTACAAAATCCATGGCAAAATTTTCAAGAGCTTTCAGGAATTATCCCTATTTTGCAATAGCTTCCTACAATGTTGGCCAGATTCATAGCGCAGACAAGAGTAATTTGTTGCAGAATTTTGTTGTCTTTTTTATCATTATTATTATAAAATTAATGCTACGCATCATGAATAAAACAGTGGTCCCTAAAATTGAAAGTGATTTCTATGAATTCAGAACAAAATAATTTATTTTTATTTTGGACTATTTCTTCATTTCGAAGTTCAATATTTCGAAAATCTTATGTTTTATCACATCAGTAAAAAAGCGAGGTAATAAACCGCAATAGAGATAAGTACTTGTATCGTCATTTCGTATCTGATTTTTAGGTAAATACTCCTAAAATGTCGCGCACATTACGATATCTTAAAATCATTTATATTTGCAATGAACCTTGACAATTTGCTCGACAGGTGTACGCAAATAGTATATAAGACGATTGAAACAACGGCTTTTATCATTCTCAAAATATTCTATTCCTTGACAAATATCATAATTTTGCGGGTTTTTTTCCATAAAGAATTTTGAATTAAAAAAAAAATTGTCTTGAGATCCTGGTTTCAAGATGAAGTGGAAAGTGGCATTCATTTTACTACTAAGTAAGTAATCATCTATACAATAGGTACACATTTGTTGTAAAGAGATTTTATTCACCAATTAAAGTATATAAATTGCGGATTAAAAAAGGGGCCTTTTTCAGCATAGACTGAAGCTCAATTATTGAGAAATTATTAATTACAAATAAAATTAATAAACGATATACTGCATCTTTCTTTAAATGTTTTAATTCATTTTCACTGAATTCAGAATTTCCTTGATTTTCAGGATTGTTAAAATTTTTAATTAAATAATGGTCATCCAACATCATTCATAATTATTTATTTAACAAGGTCGCCACACGGAATTACGGAAAATAATACATGATAGTTTTAGATGCTCAAATTTTCTCAGAGTTATTGACAAAATAATTTGAATTACGTATAATACACAATACTGATTTGGAACTTTAGTGATTTTAACTACGTACCACTAAATAAACAGATCATTAAAAAAATAAGGTCAAGAAACAATTTTCTTTGTGTACAGTTCTAAATATTTTATATTATTACATCATGGAATTTGATCAAAGATGTAAAAACTCAACCTGAAATACACAAATTAATAAAAATGTTTTATTTTTATTTTTAAAGCCACCCAAGCAGTATTCTCGGCACCTCCGTTTTTCGGCGAGGTGAGTTTTACTTCACTTGAAGTTATTTAAAAATCGTATATTACATATAATAAAATATGTCTTTATTATTCACGTTTAGGATATCAGCAAATATTCTTTTTTCTCAAAGACTGTTCACAATAAATTTATTAAACGACAACGGAAATAATCTACATGGCTAACACGAGCGGTACTAAAAATCAATGATGACTGAAATATATGATAACTCGTTTGGAAATTAAGTTAGACATTAAAAACAATCGGTTAGAAAATTATGCAGTTCTACGTCGAACGACTCACTAAGGAGATATTTTTTAATTTCTGAAGAGGATAGATATATCATGCGAAAAGTTTTAAAAACATATTTGAGAATTTTTCGACTGGTGTATCTTGACTTTAATTTGTATCATGACCAAAGAAATTTGTAGCAAAAATCTGAAATTGATAGAACGCAATCTTAGCAGTATGCCATAACCTTTATATGTTATATTTCAACTCTTCTCAACTCTGATTTCAGAGACTTAAAGTTTGATATTTCAAATTTTTAAATTTTTGTACATATTAAATAAAGGGAAATTTATGTATAGAAAAAGTTCTAAATTCAAAATGGCATTCAGAAATTCAATTGAAACGAGTAAATCAATAAACGAAATAATTCAATAAAACGAAATATGTACTGGAATGGTTCATTCACAGATTGAGAGTATCATTTCAGTTGAATAATGCGACATATATTTTAAAACATAAATTCAGAAAAATCCCAAATAACGATTCATGGCAGACAGGTAAATGGTGTAAATCAGTTGAAGATAAGTAAATATAAATTGACCTTGTAAACGGTTTAAAAACATTCCTCTTCAACATTCAAAATTCGAAATACAATGATTAACAACGAAACGGTCACGCTCAAAAATATAAAATCTCAAATAAAATAACCACACATATAAATAAACAAGAATTCGGATTCGGATACGCAAACATGAAAAAAATTTATACTTAGCGCAACTATAATCGCTGATTGAGCTGCGATCGAAGATTTAGCAAGTCATTTGCCGGTAAATCATAGCAGTTTATGGTACAATCGGTTGCTGTTAACAATGTAGCCTGGTAGAATAGCCCTGAGTTGGAATCCCATCAAATTAACCAGGATCATTGAATTCTGGAAACCGACGTTGTACATTGCATTTCGGCAGCCATAATCGACCAATTTGATGTCGTTCATGAAAGTAGAAAAAAAACCACGCTGGAAGGAGAACAATTTCTTTCAGCGCTCGCACTTTTTTGCACAAATACACTTTCTTTTTTTTACACTATTAGTACGTTAATAAATACCTGCTTAGACGCAGCGATTCGGCTCTAATCAACGTAGTTTTCGTCGTACAATTTGGGAGATATCCCTTTACACAATTAAACTAGTTGCGTTACTCAAAGCGAAAGCACATCGGTACTTGATATCGCGGCGCTGTAAGAAACATTTCCCTCGCGATCATCACGGTTTCCGGGAATTAACCAATCATTTGGCTAATTATCCGCACGCTTTTCCGTCATTCTCGCGCATTTACTCTTTCGCCAATACCATGCGAGAAATCTGTCACCATGTCTTATTAGAATTAAATACCTCCCATTATAATATTTTACTCGCGGCAAGATACACAACATGTATTTTGCCACAACAAGAAAAAAGAAAAACAGATATCACATTTACCCCTTAGCCTTAGTAATAAAAATTGGAGGAGGAGAGTCTTTCAAAGAGGGGTGTTCAAAATGCCTGAAAAATGTATCAGGTATTTTGTAAATGGCCCCTTTTTAAAATTGTACATATAATATTGCTTGATATTGAAATTATTTGCAATAAAGATTTCTCAGACATACGTACATCCGTTATATATTTCAATTACTGCTAATTTGCATCGTATAATAATTTTGCGTGATTATAGTATTTATTGTATTATAAATACTTGTATATTTGAGTTCACGCCAAAAGTCGTTCCGGTCATTTTCAAGGGGGTCAAGCCCATTCACCGGAATGACCGTAACTCGGAATGACCGGAACATAAATCACGTAACACCTTCGACAAGACGAAAAGTTTCTTTCTTTTCAAAGGTGCTCTGTGATTGGTGTTCCGGTCATTCCGGTTCGTGGTTG
>JAWWEA010000021.1:71528661-71539327 GCA_035222095.1 Andricus quercuspetiolicola | reverse complement strand
TTATTACATTTTCGGTTCAAAATTGATCTATTTTAGTTGGAAAATCGTCTTGCTTGGTAGAAAATAAGTTTTTTTCGTCGAAAATTCATGACTTTGGTCGAAAATGTAACTATTTTGATAAAAAATTCATTTCTTCGATTGAAAATTTAAATATATTGTAAAAAATTAGATTTTTTGTTTTAATATTATTTTTTTTAATTGGAAATTAATTTTTTCACCAAAAACTTAACTATTTCAGGTTTAATTAAAAATGTATATTTTTTAGTTGAAAATTCAACTACCTTTTTGATAGTTAAACTTATTTGTTGAAACTAAAATTTTCTGGTTGGAGATTTTTAATTTCAGTTGAAAATGGTTTGGTTGAAAATCTGACTATTTTTTTGAAAATTAGTTTTTTGGTTAAAAATTAATGTTTTGAACTGAGAAGTTTAATAATTTTATTTTATGTGAAAATTATCCTTTTTTAGTTGAAAATTCATGTCTTTTTTCAATATCTTTTTTTGTTGTAGAAAATTAATCTTTTTGTTTGAAAATTCACCCTTCTTTTCAAAGCTGAACTATTTTGTTGAAAAATCGTTTCTTTTTTATTTGATTTTTTTTAATGGAACTTCAACTTATACATTTTTTATTGTAAATTAATTTTTCTTAGTTCAAAAATCGTCTATGGGGTCAAAAATTTATTTATTTTGTTAAAAATTAATTTTCTTGGTCAGAAATACATGTTTTTTTTTCAAAAAAATTAAACAATTTTGATTTAAAAAATATCGTTTCTGATAAAAAAGTGAACTGTTTTGTTGGAAATTCGTATTTTTGGCCTACAAAAAAGGGTTTCGTAAACTATTAAGAAGTTAATTCAGTCGTTTCAGCCTGACCCTCCCATAATTTCCCTCTTCTACTCACCCAACATATCCCACCTTCCCCTTTTCTCACTTAACCCGTTACTTCCCCCTCTCCTCGCTGTCCAGGTAAGGCTCCGCTTCCCCTACTTTCTTTCACCAGCCCTCACTTTTCCTCTTCTACTCACACTTATTTCTAATAATTTCTCCTAAATCCCCTCCCCAGCCATCACTTTCCATCCCCCACTCATCCCATTTTCAATCCTTTCCCCTGCTCCCCATGCTTCTACCCACATCCCCTACTTCCCATAGCCTCACTCCATATTATTTCACCTCATTTCCCTTACATTCACACCTTTAATTTTCCCTCACTTTCCTCACTTCTCTACCCCTCATTTCTCTTTCTTTCGCCGCACTTCCCCAACTATTAGTTTCCTTACTTCCCCACCCCTCATTTTTCTCATTTTATCTAGATCCCCTTCCCTAATTTTCCTTCACTTTCCATACTTCCCCATCCCTTATTTCCTCTACTTCTACTCCTCTCACCCGCGTTTTTGCCCCGGACTACGATACTCTAAACAATAATCTACTTTGTATAAGATTAAAAAATTTTCCTAAAAAGTAATTTTTTGTTGAAGATTTTTTATTTTAGTTGAAAATTCATCTCTTTGGTTAAAAATGAAACTACATCTTTGGTTGAAAATTTCAATAGTGTTTAACTATTCCAGTTGAAGGTTCACCAATTTAGTTGCAAATTCACAGCTTGGTTGAAAATGTAAATAGTTTGTTGAAAATTTCTTTTTTTTGTTTAAAAATTAATTTTTTAACTGAAACTGAACGATTTCATTTTTGGTGAAAAATTGATCCTTTTTAGTTCAAAATTCAGTTATTTTGTTGAACGCTGATGTATTTTGTTTGAAATTCGTCTTCTTCGATAGCAAATTAATCTTTTTGATTTGAATTTCAACAATTTTTTTAACAGTTCATCTATTTTGTTGGAAATTCAGGGATTTTCTTGAAACGCGATCCTTTTTGGTTGAAAATTCATGTTACTCTAAATTAGGCGAAGTGATCCACCACAACTTTATGTAATCCAGGGTAATCATATGCAATCCGGAGTAATCTAAGTTAATCCAGAAAAATTTTTTATATAGAGGTAATCCAAAGTAATTCTTTATAGTCCGAGTAATCCACTTCCGCTGTACCGCACGTTTACAAATAACTTCATTTGATAATAATTTATTTATTATTGAATATCTCTTAAAGTCAAATTTTAGATAAACTTTTTCCCGAGAAAATAAGATGTCATTAGTTAAAATTATATCATTTTTTAAAGTTTGGTGAGTAGCAATAAGAAAAAAAGTTCGTTCAAAAACAAAACTTTTTAAATGTTTAATATTTTCAATTTTCAAATATTTTGAAAATACTGTAAACCATCGAATTGAAAAAATCAAATTGAAAAAATCAAATTGAAAACATCAAATTGAAAAAATCAAATTGAAAAAAAAATCTATTCCTAAAATTGTAATTAGATGATTTTTGTATAAAATAACGATTTCTGCTAGAAAAACGTTAACATACCCTCAGATTTTTCTAAAATTGTAAATCTTCTTCCAAATCTATATAGATTTTTCAGTAAAAATCGTTAGCTTAACCTGCAGTAGTACAGAAATTTTTTAGCTTCTTTAAAATCCAATTATTTTTTACAAAAAAGAGTGTTTTACCTTAACCTTAAATTGTTTATAACTTATGAATCTTTTTTGCAATCTAAGTTTAAAAAATTAAAAATACTAATTTCCTGGGAAAAACTCAAACACAATCCAAAATTTTTAAAAGATTCTAAATCTTGTTCAAGTTACAACGATTTTCGTTTTAATATACCAATTTCAGTTGAAACACACCCACATAACCTCAAATTATCTTAGAATTGTTAATATTTATTGAATTTTGACATATATTATTATTATTAAAAAACACCATTTTTTCTTAAAACTTCTATGATTTTTGATGCAATTCTGATATTGTCTGGAAAGTTGAGAATTGTCTTTCAAATTGAATTTCTTTTAATTAAAAATATAGATTTTCGATGAAGAACACTAATATAATCCAAAATTGTCCTATGATTATAAATCTTGTTCAAGTTATAATGATTTTTGTTTGAAAATATCAATTTTCAAAGTTAAACTCCAGAGTTACGCAAAATTATTGTTGAAAAGTTATGAATAATCTCTTAAATCTATTTTTTTTAACATCAACAATTTCCGGAGAAAAAGACTGACATAACAGAAAATTGTTTAGAATTCTTCATCCTTTTTAAAATCTCACGATTTTTTTCAAATAACTAATTTCCGGTGGAAAATATTAATATTGCCTAAAACAGTTCAAAATTTCAAAAATGTTGTTCGAACTATATTGATTTTTATTTTAAAATATCAATTTTTGACATAAAACGCAAATGTATATTGAAATTGAAAAAAGAACTATTTAATTTGCAATTTAAAAAATAAGAAGGCTGAACAAATTTTAAGAAAAAAATTCAAATTAATCAAACACAAAAAATAGCCCAACTTCGATTCACAAAATATCAAAAATTGTATTCATTTAAAGTTAACATTTAAAAAATTGCTTTTTATTTTTTAAAAATAACTTCCTTCAAAAGGTCTTGCATTAAAAAGACCGCAAACTAAAAAAAAAAAATAGCGCTAAAAACATAAGAAAACTGTCAAGATTTCGAAATTTCAAAGCCCTCTATAGAAAACCCATAAAATTTTGAAAGCGTCAACACCAAGAAGTATTTAAATTGGAATTTTTTTAGATGAGCGAAAATAATTTGAACTTTGGAATATTTAAACTTAAATACTGAGGATTGAAAAATCCAATAAATTTCTTCTTTATAGGTAATTAAAAAGCTTTAAAAGCTTTTTATAAAAATATGCAAAGTAATTTAAATATCCCATAAGTCTGAAACTCATAAATTTCATGCTGAAGTATTCTATGAGGACTAAACCTTTAAATGTCATGGAAAATCATAAATTCTACCACTCCATAAATTAATGATAGAAACAGGCCACAGGTTTTAATTTTGTATCTATATATAACTATTTATTATGCGCTATTAATAGCATACGAGTATAACACATTGATGTATTCATACCATTTTACATAACTGAATCACCCTTTACGTTGACATACATTTATAGTTTTATATATATATATATATTACACAGATAAAATTAACAAACTTTGAATCTTAAACAAATTTTCGAATTGCAATTATACATTGAATTTTATCAATTTAGAGACTAGGATTGCTAATGTAAAATAAAATATACTGAAGTATTAATCACTCAGTTAAAAAAATTATCAATTTGGCACAACAAAGGAATTCTTGTTACAATTAAAACTCTTAAAGGACCTTCCATAAATTACGTTACAAATTTGAGTGGGGAGGAGGTTTATTTTTTAACTATTTATTTTTTTAATTATTTTATTGACAATCCAACTATTTTGTTAAATTCATTTTTTTTTGGTCAAAAGCTCAACTGCTTGGTTGAAAATTGAACTACTTTGTTAAAAATTAATCTTTTTGGATCAAAATACATCTCTTTGCTTAAAAAATACACTATTCCATTTTCATCAAATTAATATTCTTGGTTAAAAAATCATATTTTGCGTTGAATATTGGACTCTTTTGTTGAAAATTCTTCTTTTTTTTAATATTCGTCATTGTACTTGAAAATTCATCTCTTTGAATGAAAACTTAAGTATTTTGTTGAATATACGTTTTCTTGGCTAAAAATTAATTTTTTAAACTAAAAATATAACTATTCCATCTTTGGTTAAGCATTGTCATTTTAAACTGAAAATTCATCTTTCCTAGTTAGAAATTCAAATATTGGATAAAAAATTAAACTATTCGGCTGAAAATTTACCTCATATTTTCGGGTTGAAAATTCAACTGGTTTACAGATAATTTGTTTCTTTTTTACTTCAAAATTCAACAATTCTTTCAAAAATGAATGTATTTTGTTGAATATTCATCTCATTTGGTAGAATATTAATCGCCTTTAATAAAATTTATCTTTTTTGGTCGAAAATTCAACTACATCATTGAAAGTTAAACTACATTGTTAAAAATTGATTTTTCTAAATTTAACTCTTTTGTTGAAAATTTAATTTTTTGGTCAAAAATTCGTTTATTCGTTGTTGTTAAAAATTAACTTTTTCTAAAAATTCAACAGTTGCATTTTCAGTTGAGAATTTATTCTTCATGGTTGAAAATTGTTTACAAACAACTCATGTATTTTGTTGAAAATTCATCTTCTTGTTAGAAAAATAATTTTGTTTGTTGAAAATTTCTTTCTTTGGGTTAAGGATGCAAATATTTATTTAATAAATTGCCTTTTTTCGTTGAATTCAACTGGTTGAAAATAGGCTCTATTCTGTTAAAAATGAATTTCTTAAACTGCAAATTTCATGATTCATTTTTTTTTTCGTTGAAAATTTAATTTCTAGTTGAAAATTGAACTGTTTCGTAGAAAATTCATCTCATTAACCTAAACATTCAGTAATTTGCTAGAAAATTTAAATATTTGGTTGAAAATAATTTTTTTTTAATTCATATTTTTGCTTCTGACTATTGGGTTCAAAATTAAATTGTTCAGTTCAAAATTTACCTATTTGGTGGAGAATAATTTTTCATCTTGAAAAAACATATTTTCGGTTTAAAAATCCAACTGTTTTATAGATAATTTGTTTTTACACTTCAAAATTCAATAATTTTTTCCAAAATTATGTAATTCGACTTTCTGGTTGAAAATTTATTTCTTCTGTTGAAAATTAGTTTTTTTTATTTTTTGTTAAAAATTAATTTTATCTCTGCACTAGTTTTTTTTTCTTTTAAAAAGAAATTTCTCAAACTGAAAATGTTATGATTCCATTTTCGGTTCAAAATCTTGATTTCAGCTGTTTGGTTGAAAATTAATTTTTTTTAGATGAGGATTCAACTATTTTGTTGAAGAATCGTCTTTTTTGTTTGAATTTAATTTTATATTTGAAACATCATCTATCACATGTTTACTTGGGAACTCTTTTTTTTAAAGAAAAAATACCAGTTGGTTTAAAGTTCAACTTCTTTTTAAGAATGAATTTTTGTTTTAGTTGAAAATTCATATTTTTAAGAAAAAAATTGAACTGTTTAGTAGAAAATTCATCTCTTCAGCTTAAACATTCGAAAATTTGCTAAAAAATTAAACCATTTGATTGTAAATTAATTTTTTTTAGCAATTCATATTTTTGCTTCAAAATCTAACTATTAGGTTAAAAATTAAGCTATTTGGATGAAATTTCTCCTATTTGATAGAAAGTAATTTCTTATGTTGAAAAATCGTACTTTCGGATTGAAAATTTAACTGTTTTGTAGATAAATATTTTTTTTTTAATTTCAAAATTCAACCTTTTTTTAATTGATGTCTTTTATTGAAAATTTATCTTCTTTGGTGGAACAAGAGTCTTCCTGGTGGAAAGTTGAACATTTTGGTTTAAAATTTAACTATTCCGTTAAAGATTTCTCTTTATTGATTGAAATTTCAACTACTTAATTGAAATTTATACTACTCCGTTAAAAATTAAGCTTTTTCAAATTCAACTCTTCGGTTTAAAATTTAACTTTTTTGTTAAAAATTCCTTTTTTTTATAAAAACTGAATTTTTATCTGAAAATTTTACTATTCTATGTTTGGTTAAAAATTTATTCTTTGTAGAGTTACGAATTTAACTGTTTAGTGGACTACTTATGTATTCCGTTGAAAATTTGTTCCTTCTAGTTGAGGATTCAACTATATGCTAAAAAAACGTAATGTTTGGTTATATTCAGGCAGTTAAAAATCAGTTTTTTATGTTAAAATTAAATTTTTTCAAATGAAAATTTTATGGTCCTATTTTTGGTTCAAAAAATATTTTGTATGGTGGAAAATTAAACTGCTTGGTTTAAAAATCATCTTTCTTGGTTTCCAATTCATCTAGTTGGTTGAGGATTCAAATATTTCCTTATAAATTAGTTTTTTCTCTTTTAACTCAACATGTTGAAAATTCGCCTTTTGGTCGAAAATTCATTGTTTATGTTGTAAAATTCATCTTTCTTGGCTTTCTTTTTTGTCTTGAAAATTTAATGGTTTTCGGTTGATTTTTAATATTTTTTGTTTGAAAATTCGATCATTTTGTTGAAAATTCTGCTATTTTGATAAAGTCATCATTTTGGTCGAAAATTCCACAACTTTGGTAAAAATTTGTCCTTTTGAACTGAAAATTCACCTTTTATGGTAGAAAAGTTATCTATCTTGGTGAAAAATCTATTTGTCTTCGAAAAAATTAATCTTGTTGGCTTGAAGATTCAACTATTTGGTTAGAAGTGGAACTGATTTGTTGAAAATCCATCCCTTTTTCTTAAATAATCAACTAGTTGATTCATAATGCAACTGCTTTGTTGAAATTTGATTTTTTGTTATTAAAAGTTCGTCTATTTGGGTTAAAAATTTATCTCTTTTGGTAGAAAATCTTCTTTAGTAGAAAATTCAAATAATGTGTTGAAAACGGAATATGTATTTCGACTTGAAATCTGAGGAATAAAAAAATTTTCATAATAAATTCAACATGGTATTTACAATAATTTTTTCTGAGAGAACTTATTCCTTTATTATCCCCCTTTTTTTGAAAAATTGTGACGGGAAATTTAAAATTACCCTAAAATTGGTAACGTAGTTTATTGACGATCCCTAAACAGCAACATCGATCTGGAAGAATCCTTTTCTGTACATTATCTAAAACACTCAAGCTTTAGCATTCTTTGAAAAATCTATTAATTTACAATGGTAAATATCCTATGAAATTATTTGCAATCATCACCACGTCGAGCTTCCTAAAAATATTTTTAAAAACACATTTTTTAATTGTACAACTCAAAATTTTATGGAAATACAAACATTTCTTGATACTTACTCTCTAAGATCATATTGCTAAACAAATACTCATATGTACACAAATGTATAATAAACAATTTGTCTAAACAGACTTTCTAATAAGAATCACAGAAAAAGGAAATATTTCTTACAATAACTAGCAAAGCTTCTCCGGAGAGATGGAGATTAATGAGTTAATTGCTTTCGTGTTACAAAAAGAAGATTTTATCGATTGATGCCAGAAAGTTTTTGCAGCAACATCATCTGTGAACTTCAGATTGTTAATCTCAACGTGTTAGTATCAATTAGTCGTCTTCATTGTTAGTTACTCGCCCACGTATCTACAAAAGGAGTAAGGTGGGATAAGACCATTTACACACTCGATTCAGCCATACAGCTCTTGAATAAAATTATCTTTTCACTTAATGACGTGCACTGTTGAAAATTTCAGCAGGAATTTTCCGAGACGCGAGACTAAAGCTGTTTGCAAAAACCGTTTCTAAATTTCCCTAAACAGGAACAGAAATTTCAACAACAGTAACTGTATAAAGCTTTAGTCACATGTTGCGGAAACTTTTGTTACAAATAAGTAATTTTCCGTTACTGTAACTGAAAATTTTAAGGGATTAGAACATTTTTTCGGTTTATTAATTTTAATATAATATATGTAGTCAACATTTGCCTTGGCAATATAAATGGTAAGAAAATACGAATTAAGTTAATATAAACACATTTGATTGATTGAGGATATTATATAGCCTTAATACATACGTCGCCTCTCAACATTTGCGGAGTAAATATCGTGCGAGACATAAACCATTTTTGTAGACATGCGCCATGCTCTCAAAGTTCCATAAGTAGTAGGACTGACTTTCTGTAGCCCAGACGAAGCAATACAGGGATTCAGGGGCAGTATGGGTGGCTGGGATGTCAATTCATGCTCGAACGCCCTTCCAGCATTTGCGAAGTAAATATCGCGCAAGAAATAAACCCTCCTTTAGGCTTCTGTCACGATCTCAAAATGAATCGCACGTCGAGCAGCCCTGCGCGGTGAAGTTTTATGTTAAACTTGGAAAGTCTGCAACCGAGACTTTCACCATGATTAGGCAGGCGTATAGGAAAAGAATGCAATGAGCAGATCAGCTGGTTTTGACTGACGCTGCTCGAACGTGCTGTCCATTTTGCGAGATTGACGGAGCCCTAAAAAAGGGTTGACTTCTCGCGCAATATTTACTCCGCAAATTCTCAAAGTCCATCCTGTCTGAAAAAACCTTACTCTATTTCTCCGTCTGTGCTATAGAAACTTAGTCTTACTACCAGTTCTGTTTCTGTTACCATTTGAGAATTTTAGGAAACTATTTGTAATTTTCAGGTACCGTTTCTGAATGTTAATAAAAATTTAGTTACTGAATTTCGTTTTTAGTAACCTAATTTCGTGTATTTCAGTTACTTCAGTATCCTAAAAGTGTAGAAATTTTCTGACAAATTTCTAACAGTATACTGAAGTTATCTCAAGTTCAAAAATGAGCATTGTTAAAAATAATTTGTAAAATCAAGAAAAACATTTCTATTATAAATTGTGACTAATTCTAAAAGAGAACGAAAAGCGAGCTTAGCAAAAAATATATCAGGTATAAATAGTTTATAAATAGTTATTTGGAGTTTCATGTTTTTCCTTTATCTTCAGTTAAAAGTTACAGTTCTGATTTAGTCCCAGTGTTGGAGGGCTCATTTTATTTTTTAAAGGATTCTCCACAATTCTCTTTGGTGCGTTCTTATTAAAAAAAATTTTGAACAGGAATTAAACAATTGTAAATTTAATAAAGAATAGTTTTCTTCAAAAACATTTTTTGAACAAAAATGTACCAAAGAAATTTCTGGAGAGTCTTTCAAGGAATGAAATGAGCTCTGCAACATTAGGATTAAATAAGAATTGCAACTTTTACCCGAAGAGCAAAATCATAAAATTCTAAGTAACTATTCTTAAATAAAAAAATTTAACCTGGATTTTTTTCTAAAGTTCACCTTCAGTCCTCTTCCAAAATTAATTACATAATGGTAATATTTTCCTCAATTTTATAAATCACTTTTCTCAGCCCTTATTTTCGAAATGTAAATAACTAATCTACATCCTTAATTAATGATTCGTTAAAAAAATGCATCATTAATTTGTTGTCAAATAAAAAAAAGAATCTAGAAAAAATTAATTATGTTTGGTCTTACCCCTCCTTATTCTATGAAAACTATTGTCTAAAACTTTGGTAAATCGGATATGCTTGGAACTATTATTATTATCACTGATTGCACTTGAAAGTACGATTCGAGACACTTGACAAATCTCGATCAACGACTCAAAGTCGGTTCTATTTTTGATTCTATAAAAATTGTTATATATTAATTAAATTTTGTAAAATGTCTAAAGCTTCTTTTGGGACCATTCAAAAACTACGTCACACTTACAGGGGGGGGGGTAACATAGAATGTGAGATCACGCATGGAAAATATAAATATGAATAAAAATTTTCTGAATAGATTGAAAGAATGAAAATTACTGATTTTTTATTTTACAAGTACAAATCTCCTAAAACAGACTTCACACTTTTTCTCTAATCCCCTCTTTACCCTTTTTTAAAAAGGATTCCTATTCTTTGCCCTGTTTTCAAAAAACTTGACCTTTTTACAATTTTTTCGCTTCGATGTTAACTGAATTAAAATAAAATACATGGAAATGAAAAAAGAAAATTAATATGAAAATCTATTTACTTTTCGTTGACAGTTAATTAATTTTAATTGAGACGTCGACTGTTATACTTTGGTATAGAATTCATTTCTTTTGGTTAAAAATTCGACTATTTGGTGGAAGCTTTAACTACTT
>JAWWEA010000021.1:71240986-71253157 GCA_035222095.1 Andricus quercuspetiolicola | reverse complement strand
AAGAATGAATTTTCTACCAAGAAGAGTATTTTCTATCAAAAGATGAATTTTCAACAAAATACATGAAGATTCCATCAAATAATTGAATTGTCAACTGGAAAAGATCAATTTGCAACCAAAAATGGTATATTTGCATTTAAAGTTAAAAAAAATTAATTCAAAACCAAAAACAGAGCATAAATTTTCAACAAAATTGTTAAGTTTTCTACCAAAGAGATGAGTCTCTAACTAAAAAAATTAATTTTCAAGAAAGGAGTAGTTGATAATTCAACAAAGAAATATTTTAATTCAAATACAAAGAGGTTTAGTTCAACCAAAAAAGACGAATTTTCAACAAAATAATGTAGATAAATCCTCAACCCGAAAAGTTGAATTTTAAACAAAAAAGTTCATTTTCAACTCAGAATGATGAATTTTCAAGTAAGAAAGATGCAACTTTTTTACCAAAAACAATTAGCTTTAAACAAAAAATACTTGGATTTTCTTATTGGGTTCTCATTTGAGCTAGAAAACGAGAAAAAGGGGAAGTTTCTTGAAAGTAAGGGGAAAAAGAGGAATGATTAAAAAAAGGGTAAAGAGGAAAATAGGGAAGAAGTGTGAAGTCTATGATAGAAGAGTCTAATTTAAGGTTTATCAACAATCTCTTAAACTTCAAAAATAAAATCAAAATCTTCTCAAAAAATGAAAGATCTTCTCAAAAAATAAAATATCTTCCCCAAAATCAAGCTCCACCGAATCGTACATTGATCGTAGAGATCTGTAGATTTTTGCATATCTGTTCCTCTTTTCAGGTGGCTTCGCTGATGGAGGCTGAAGTTTCTTTTTCGTGAATATTGAATATTTTAGGATTTTGGTGAATAGAGTTCGCAAAAAGACGGTTGGAGATTGAAGGGATTATTAGATTTTCATGATTAGGAAATCTTGTTTGTGTTGTATTATTTTCTTCAAGGAAAAAAATCTAATCTTACACAAACACATGTATTGCCTTCCATATAATGTAAACGTCAATTAGGACATGTTAGTAAGAAAGGACGTTAGCGGAAATGCAGTGTAATTTATTTATCAAAAAAAAGTACCAGTTTGAAATTTTTTTAGATATAGCGGGTGAATTTTTTTTCAAAATGAGTCGGAAAATTCTTGCACTATTTCTGTTTCTTTACGTCATCATAAACGCGGAAAATGTTTTATCATATCAAGGAACAAGAACAAGATATCGTAAGTTGTAACAATTTAGATAACTTCTTGTTGGCAGTCAGAATGACTTTTCTTGTTATTTTAAGGACACATTTTTTTGAGATCTAAGTGGCCAGAAAAAAGGTTGTTTTGAAAATAAATATAAAATAAAACAAACTTGAAGAATATACTTCATATTGATTTTGTTAACAAAACTTTTAATTTTTCTAACAGATTGTTTACTAGACATATTAAACGATGACCAATGTCATATCGACAGCTCTTTCCGCTATGGATATAATATGACTTCCGGAACATGTGTTAAATTTTCCTTTTGTCCGAATAACAAACCTGCAGAAAATGCTAATAATTTTGAGAAACTGGAGGATTGTAACAGCTTGTGCACTAATATTTATTAATCATAAAATGTATTAAACTAAGAACACTGTACGTTATTCTGCATATAAAGTACTATGAAGAAAATATCATGCATTTGTATAGTAGTCAATTTTTAAATAATCCAATACAAATAAAGTATTGACAAAAAATATTTAAAATATTTAACTTGTTCTGGCAACATTGTCTCTAAGTGAAATGCTCACAGCTTTTCTCAAGTGATCTTGAAAATACAACTTTATCATTATTACTGCCACTATTGTCACGATTGCAAAATAGTGTGTGTGTATGTGTGTTTTATTTTCTTCAAGACAGTGTAGAAAAAAAGTAACAGCAGGAAAAAAAACATAATTCAGCTTTTTCGTAATCTTTTGGCCGTAACTTCTAAAAAATCCAAGTCATGTTGTTTTTTTCATTCATGAAAAAAGGAAGTTTTTTAAACATGAATTTCAAAATTCTTGCCCTTAACCAATTTTTTTATATCTTTAAGAAGTTGGGAAGTGTTTTGTTAAAGACAAAAAGGTAAGGTGTAACAGTTTTTATAATTTAGCAATTGATTATATATATATATATATATATTAAATAACACATTATTTAAAATTATTAAATATAATTATTTTTTCTACCAACCTAATTTAACAGTACACTATACGTCAGTTTGATACCTTGTAAAATTCTGTACCATCTTAAGTTAGTTTTAATTGATTATGAACTTTTTAGTTTAAATTGTAATACCGTATGGAAATAAATAATACATTTATAAATAAAATAAGAAGTTCTGAAAAATAAATTCACGCTAACTAAATAAATTTCCATTTTTAATCTTGAAAATTGAAATGCATATTCCAAAAAAACGTTCGAACTTACATCATTTTCAACAATAAACATTGAAAATAATTGAATCTATATTTGCAAGTCTTGAAAATTGAAGAATTTTAAATTAGGAATCTTCGAAACTGAACTATTAAAAAAAAATTTCAAAATTACACAGGTATCTTTGAAATAGAAATCTTGATAATTTAATAATTTGCAATTATATATTTTCAATGTTCATAAATTTTCAATTATATCTCTTTAAAATTATAGAACTTTCAATTATAATTCTTTAAAATTGAAAAGTTTTTGATTTTGAAAATTTACAATCAAAAGTTATGGATTTTATGTTTTACAATTTAAAATTCTGTAATTTTGATCATTTGCATTAAAAATGTCTTCAATCTGAAAAAAGAATTGAAGACTAGACTTTGGATTTTTGAAATCAACCAAATTAAGAACTTTTATTTAAACATCATTAAACTTAAAAAGTTTTCAATCGTAAATCTTACAAACCAAATACTTCCAAAAAAAACGTTTAAAACATTTAATAATTGAATAATTTGCAAATCCATAATTTCAAAATTCCAGAAGTTTCCATTGTAACTCTTCAAAATTGTGGAACTCTAAATTGTACATCTTTAAAATTATTAAGTTTTTAATTTTTAAAATTTACAATTAAAAATTGTTAAATTTTATGTTTTAGAATTTCAAATTCTGTAATTTTGATGATTTAAGTACAATTTTTTTCAATTTGGAAGATTTAGAATTAAGAGCTTGGCTTTTGATTGTCAAAATCATCAAAATTCAAGAACTTTCATCTACACATCTTTTTTCAAAATTCAAGACAATTTTCGATTGTGAATCTCAAAAATTCAAAATTTGAAATTCTATATTTGCAAAATTCGAGAATTTTCAGTTTTAACTCTTCAAAATTGTAGATTTTACTTGAAAAGCTTTGAAATTGAAGAGTTTTTAATTTCGAAAATTTACAATAAAAATGTTTTAATTTTTAAATTCTACAATGAAAAATTCTATAATTTTGATGATTCACATTAGGAATTCCTTAAATTTGAAAGATTCAGAATTAAAAACTTGGCTTTTGATCTTCAAAATCATTAAACATCTTTACAATTGTAGAGTTTTCAATTGAAACTGATCTAATCTTTTTCGATTAAAATTATTATTTAAATTTAAAAAAATGATAAAAGAATTATTTGGTTGAAAAATTAAATATTTTTATTAAAATTCAACAATTTTGATAGAAAAGCATTCTGTTTAGCTGAAAATTGAACGGTGTTGTTGAAAATACATGCTTTTCAGATAAAATTTTTTATATTTTTGTAGGAAATTCACCTGTTTTCTTTAAAATTAGATTATTTAATGATATAATATAATAATAAGCTTAAAGCTTCAATAATTTGATAACTTTTTTTCTCCTACAATGAAGATTCTTTCTTGGTTGAAAATTCAACTCTTGAGTTAAAAATGCGATTTTTGGAAACTACTATCTTTCAAACTACTTTGTTAAAAATTATTTGTTTTTTGGTTAAAGATTCTCTTTTAGTTGGAAATTCGTGTATTTTTTGAAGATTCGTCTTTTTGGAAACGACTGAGAAATCCCGAAAAATAAAATTCCCGACACTGTAAAATTCCCGAATTGGAAAATTCACGAATAATAAAATTTTTTAATTAAAAAATCCCAGAATAACAAAAATTCTGAATTATAAAATTAGCAAATAATAAAATTCTTAAGCTCAAAAATTCCCGAACAATAGAATTCCCGAAAGAAAATTATCGAATTATAAGGTATTCAAACTAGAAAATTCCCAAATGTAAACGATTAAAATTTTTTTATAAATATTATTTATTTACTAAACATACAATAATCAAATATTTTTGCCCGATAAAAATATCTCTAATGTTTAAAGTTTCTAAAGTTATTGTTTAAATTCAAAATAACTATAATTAAAAAGAAAATCTCATCCAGAAATATATTTTTCTCAATTATAGTTATTTTAAATTCAAACAATAATTATAAAGACTTTAAACATTGAAAATAATCTTTGTTATGAAAATATTTGATTATTGCACTTTCAATAAATTAAAAAAATTTATATTAAACAAATTTAATTGTTTAATATCGGGAATTTTCTATTTCAGATACTTTATAATTCGGCAATTTTCTGTTGGGAATTTTATTATTCGGAAATTTTCCATTTTGATAATATTATGACCTGTTTGGGAATTTTATTATTCGGGAATTGTTCAATCCGAGAGAAAAATAAAATTCTCAACACTGTAAAATTCCAAAATAGTAAAAATCCCGAATTGGAAAATTTCCGAATAATAAAATTCCCGAAATGGAAGATTCCCAGATAATAAAATTCCCGAATTAAAAAATTCTCGAATAATAATATTCCCGAATTGGAAAATTTCCGAAGAGTTTGCAAAATTATTGAATTGGAAAATTCCCGAATAATTAAATTCCCAATATTTTGTAATATTACCGAATTTGAAAATTCCCAAATAATAAAATTCTTGACAGAAATTTGCCGAATTATAAAATATCTGCACGCGAAAATTCCCGAATTTAATCAAACATTTTTATTTCAAAAAAAATTATTTTTAAGGTTTGAAGTTTTTAAAATTGTTGTTTGAATTCTATATAAGATTAATTAAACAAAATTTTATCCAGGAATGTATTTTTTCTAATTATTGTTAATTTAAATTCGAACAATAATTTTAGAAACGTCAAACATCAAAAATATATTATTTTCATAAAAGTATTTTTATTATTGTATTTTTAATAAATAAGCAATATTTATAAAAAAATCATTGTTTAATTTCGGGAATTTTCTAGTTCAGATATTTTATAATTTGGCAATTTTCTGGCGGGAATTTTCAAATTACTTATTATTATAAGCCAGCGGGAATTTTATTATTCGGCAATTTTCAATTCGGTAATATTATGAACTGTTCGGAAATTTTTTCATTCGGGAATTTCCCAATTCGAGAATTTTATTATGCAGATATTTTATTATTAGTGAATTTTATACTGTCAGGAATTTTATTTTCGGGACGTTCCAGTCGTCCCCTTTTTTGACAGAAAATTAATCTTTTTCCTTGAAAATGCATCTTCTTTGTTAAAACTTGATGTAAAAAATACTTGGTTGAAAGTTGAACTGAAAATTTAGTTATTTCATTTTTGGTTGAAAATTGATATTTTTTCGTTAAAAATTCAATTGTTTGGATTGAAAATTTGTCTTTTTTAGATGAAAATTGATCTCATTGTTAGTAAATTTAACAATTTGGGTGAAGTTTCGTTTTTTGATTTTTTTAAATTGTGAAAAACTGGAAATAATATCTCTACATTAACCGGAAATCTGAAGGACCTGGGTTCAGATCCCATCAGAGCAAGAGAGCATTTTTTCAAATTTAAAAAATCTATTTAAAAAAATATTGATTCTAGACCAATGGACAAAAATGAATTAACATCAAAATTATTAACATTTACCTCGCCGAAAACCTTAATATCTATCCAGTTTTCATCAATTCTCGACGTTTTGATACGCCCTGAGTCAGAAAAAAATGGTTTTTACGAACATGTCTGCCTGTCTGTCTGTCCGTCTGCCTGTCTGTCCGTCTGTCCACCTGTCTGTCCGTCTGTCCGTCCGTTCTTCTGTCTGTCCGTCTGTATGTATGTCTGTCTGTATGTCCGCCTGCCTGTATGTCTGCCTGTATGTATGTCTGTCCGCCTGTCCGTCCGCCCGTCTATTTGCTGCCTGTCTTTGTCTGTTTGATGCCTGTCTGCTTGTCTGTCTGGCTCCGTCCATCTGTCTGTCTGCCTGGCTGTCTGTTTGTCTGCCTGTCTGTCTGTCTGTATGTCTGTCTGCCTGTCTGCTTGTCTGTCTGTCTGTCTGCCTGTCTGCCTGTCTGTCTATCTGTCTGTCTGTATGTCTGTCTGTCTGTCTATCTGTCTGTAGTCTGACGACTGGACAACTTTCGAAGGAATTTTCTATTTCGAATTTCCTTTTGCACACATGCTTTTAATAGTATATATTTATTGAAATGATATATTTTTAACAGTAGCTGAGATTAAAATGTAAGGCAAAATAAAAAACAAATAATAAAGTAATCATGATAGATATAATTTGTACTTTATATCGCAATTCTGAATAAGCAGTACCAGACTGAGGTACTGAAATGAATATAATACATATACATTTGATATAATATTGTTGAACATAATGTAGAAAAGTTCACATTTCGGAGAAAGTCGAGTGCGAGGCACGAGATAGGTGATGAGAATGTGTTCGTTAAGGCTGAAGGAGCTTTGACAGAAGAGAATTTACAACCACCAAATTACAGTTGTCGATGCTATGACCTTTAATTTTAAATAGTCTATGCTCACATGTGGGGGAAATACAAAGACCGAGCGCAAAGCGTGAGATAAATCCATTATCGAGCGCGGAGCGCGAGACAAATATATTATCGAGCGCGAAGCGCGAGAACCAACAATCGCGCGCCTCAGGAACGCTCAAACTTGTGAGCCGCGCGCGCAACGCGCGACGAGAATGTGCCCACACGGCGGGCAAATTTTTTTTTATGTATTTGCTTTGGTACAAGAAGAGCAGTCCAAGTCCTAAAAGTAATCACCTGGTTCCTGGATACGGCTCTTAATGAAATTGATGCTTTGCATGAAAGGACAGGTGAGAGCATTGAGACCATAACGCTTAATCTTCGGATTCTCGAAACTCTGACAAGCCATAACACCGCACATACCTCTCTTTATTTTTTACACTCGTTGACAAAAAATTTTAGTACGACACCTGCAATATTTTCTGCTCAAAATGTTCCATACTTTATACTTAACCTCTGCGTAATTAAAATTACGATCATTAAAGTACAAAGCAACTACCTAACAAATTTTACTATAGGCATTCTCCTCTTTCATCCTCGACAAATAATATTTAATACAGATCATCACATAACGCTTGAACCCCTCAGTCGAAAATTATTTTTTTTTTTTTATGAAAATATGAAAGAAAACAGACTTAACAGACAAAAATGCTCTCAAATCAGGGAAAATACGTTGATATTTTATTTAATTTAAGTATAAATTAATTTAAGTAAAATTAATGCTTTAGGTACCATATTGAATTCAATAGGAAACCCTTCAGATTTCAATTTAAAATATATTGCATTTACCACAAAATAGTTGAATTTTCAATAAAAAAAGAATAATTTTTCTACCAAAATGGATGAATTTTCATCGAAAGTGTTGAGCTTTCAAGCTAAAAACTACAATATTTTAGAAAATATAGTCGATATTGGATTTGATTCCCCTGGATTGTATTCTTCCGAAAATTGACGCCGCGCCGCGGATATGGATGAGAGGAGCTGCGGCGAGATGTGCGACGTTCACTCAGGCGTGACAAAACAGAGAGACAAATAGGAGAGTGACAAAACAGTTCGGAGACACTGGGTTGTATTCTACCGTCAGTCCGAAAACCAAATATTTGATTTTTCAAAAAACAAAAATCAATCATCAACCAAACAGTTGCATTTAATATCAAATAATCGAATTTTCAAGCCAAAAAAAAAACAACAATTTTTTCATAATACAGTTGAATTTTCCATCCAGAACTTTTCTATCGAAAACGATGAATTTTTAATCCAAAAAGATGAATTTTCAACAAAGGAGTTGAATTTTTGATAAAAAAGATAAATTTTGATCAAAATAGTTGATTTTTCATAAAAAATTTTTAATTTGCAAGAAAATAGTTTAATTTTCCTCAAATAAAAATTAGTTATCAACCAAACAGTTGCATTTTCAACGAAATAGTTAAAATTTGAAGCAAAATTGACGAATTTTCAACAAAACAAATGAATTTTCAAACTATAAAGATGAATTTTGAAGCGAATGGTAGAATTTTTCAATAAAAGAAGAAAATCTTCATCCCAAAAAGAGTTGTATTTTATATCAAATAGCACAATTTTTAAGCTGGAAATACGATTTTTTGTAGAAGAACGTTGAATTTTCATTCCAAAAGGACGAATTTTGTAATAGATGAAATTTCATCAAAGCTGTTACATTTTTAATCAAAAATGATAAAATATTTTTAAAAAGAGACAAATTTTTAACAAAAGAGTTGAACTTTTAACCAGAAAAGATTTTTCACTACAGAATAAAAAAAATTCCAACCAAATTATTGGATTTTCAAGCAAAAAAGAAAATTCACCAGGATTCTCAAAAAAGGGATTGAATTTTAAACAAAAAAGTTTTTTTTTTAACCAAATAGTTGAATTTCGAACTAAAAACGATGAATTTTTACCAAAAAATGGAATACCTAAATTTGCAGTTAAAAAAATTTATTTCCAGCGATGTGGGAAAAAAATGAATTTTTAACAATATAGTTAAATTTTCAACCAAAGTGAAGAATTTTCAACTAATAAAATTAATTTTAATTTCTGAACAAATTAGTTAAACTAAGCAAGTAAATTTTCAATTAAAAAGATTAATTCTCTATTAGAAACAGACGAATTTACAACAAAGTGCATAAATTTTCAACAACATTGTTGAATGTTCAACTAAAAACGACCAATTTTCAACCAATAGTGGAATAGTTAAATTTTTAGTTGTAAATTTAAGTTTCAACCAATAACAATAAATTTTCAAAAAAATTGTTAACTCTTCAACCCATAAAATTAATTTTTAACAAAGTAGTTCCCATTTCAACAAATTAGTTGAATTTTTCTTTTAAGCAAAAAATACAAATTCTCAATCAAATGGTCGAATTTCCAAACCAAAAAATCTGGCTTCAACACATACATTTTCCACTAAATAAATGAACCTTAAATTCAAAAAGACGAATATTTTATAAGACATACATTTTAAACTGAGAAAAATGAATTTTCAACTAAGAACATTTTTATGAAAAAAATGAATTTTCAATCGAGAGAGACGAACTTTCAACAAAGCAGTCATATTTTCGAACAGAAAAGATGACTTTTTAAACAAAATAATTAAATTTTCAATTACATGATTGGAGTTTTACCCACTGTGTTAAGTTTTCAACCTACAAAGATGAATTTTCAACCGAATAGTTGAATTTAAAAAAAAATAATTGTCAACCAAACAGTTGCATTAATAACAAAATAGTTGATCCTTTAAGCAAAGGGGATGAATATTCAACAAACTAGTTGGATTTTCAACCAAATGGGCGAATTTTTATTCAAAAAATATTGAACTTCTACCACAGAGAATTGCACTTTCAACAAAATAGTTGAATTTCTTAGAATAATTTTCATTTTTAATCCAAAGGAAGAATTTTCTATCCAAGAAGAACAGTGCTTAATAACGAATGACATACATTTTAAACAAAGAAGTTTAACTTAGAACCAAGTCGAATTTAACCAAGAAATTTATTTCTCAACAAAAACTGTAATAGTTGATATTTCGACCAAAACAGGTTTCATTTTTGAATAAAAAAAAAACATAATCTTTTACCAAACAGTTGCATTTTCAATTAAAAAAGATTAAATTTGTATTAAAAGAGAGGAATTTTCAACCCCCCAAAAAAAGAATTTTCTACAAAACAGTTAAATTTTCAAGGGGAAAGACTTCTTCAGTCATGTGAGAAAAAGAATTTCAACCAAATTGTTGAATTTTTAACAAAAAAAAACGAATTTTCTAGAAAATACTGGAATATACAACTTGAAAATATGAATTTTTAAACAAAAATTTCGTTTTTATCGAAACAGTTGAATTTTTTACAAAAATAATGGAATTTTTCACCTGAAATGACGAATTTTCATCAAAACGGTTAAATTGTCCAGACAAATAGTTAAATTTTTAACCAGAAACGATCAATTAAAAAAAATCCAACAAAATAGTCAAATTTTCAACAAAATATCAATGAAGACGAATTCACAATCAAAATACATATATCAATCAGATTGTTAAATTTGCAAGTAAAGTGATCAATTTCAAAACATTAATTAAGTAGTTCAATTTTTAGTTAAAGAAATTAACTTCCAATCAAAAAAAGAAAAAATTTTCAAACAAAACATTTTTAATTTTTAACCAAAGAGATGTATCTACAACTAATGAAATGGATTTTTTTTTAATTAGTTCAACTTTCAACCAAGCAGTTAAATTTTTAATCAAAAAGGTTAATCTACAACAAAATGCATAATTTTTCAACCAAATTTCTGAATTTTCAACTAAAAATGATCAATTTTTCAACCAAGTTAAATTTTCAGTTAAAAAACTTTATATTCCATAAAAAATGCGAAGTTTCGAGCTTCAACAAAATAGTTAAATCTTCAAAAAATAAAATGAATTTTTAACAAAGTCGTTAAATTTTCATCCAAGTAGTTGAATTTTCAACGAAAAAAGTGGAATTGTCAGTGAAAAATGTAATAGTTGAATTTTTATCCAAAAACTATCATCTTTTAGGATTAGTACAATTTTTAGTTAAAAAATTAACTTTTTACTAAAAAAACTAATTTCCAAAAAAAAAACAATCAAATCTTTAACTGAATAGTGTCATTTTCAACCAAATAAGATGGATTCCGAACTCAAAATATAATAGTAGACTTTTCAATGAAAACAAAATTAACTCTCAACGAAAAATAGTTGGATTTTCTCATTGGCTTCAATTAACTCAGCTCGAATCTGAGCAAAAAAATGAGAAAAAGAGTAAATTTCTTGAAAACAGTGCAAAAAAGAGGAATCCTTTAAAAAAGTAGAAAAGAGGGGAATAGGGAAAATAGTCTAAGGGTTTCATTTAGATGCTTTGCTTATAAAATAAAATCTCTTTTGAGAGGAAATTCAGAAACACAACCTTAACAAAGCCGAATAGTGCAAAATAGTTATTTTTTAAAAAATGTCTTAAAAAATTAGGTATCCAAAAATCAGTTTCAAAAAAATGAAATCTCTAATTGTTAATTTTTCATGGATTTCAAAAATGCGTTTTTCACATTTATATTTTCCATATGCGAGGTCACATTCTGCGTTAATCACCCCCCCCCCCCCTAATTTACGGGGCAGTACAATATAGTTTTTGAACAGCCCCAATATAGAATTTCCAAAATATTTCTTAAATTTCATGATAGCCTTGTAGAAGTCTAAGTGAAAAATGACTAGTAAGAATACGAAAGAATTTGCCCTCACAGAGTGAATAACGATAAATTGATATATGACGAACTGAAAGGTTTTATTGTCTTATTAGGATCGTATCTTCGGGCTTCTCGCTGATTGGATTTCGAAGCGAAGCTGATTGCTTGGGCTTCGGGCATTTTAACGACTGTTAGAATAAGAAAATCTTATCGCGAGACACCGAAGGCGACACTCTTCTCTCCGACGGTGCAAACGAGCTGTTTAATCTATAAACGATTCGTTACAAAAATTGATTTTAATTAATTGGCCTAATAAGAGAAGGCTCGTTAGAGATAAATGACCACGACCTCGATGGGTGGCATTCGACAAGAACTACCGAGATCACACTTTCGTCTTTATATGGAGAAAAAAGACATTAATTTCTCACACAGTTCTCACTTTTCAAAAAGTGCCAGATGAACACGGAAAAAAAATTTATTGTCTTATAGAATTTTTAGTTTAACCTTTAAGTATGGGCGTGACTTCATGTTTGCACTCACATGGGCCTGGTGTTTCACAGACCGCCATATATATGTACATCTGATTAAATAAGTAAAGAAGTTTTTGTTATCTAGCTTATACCAGTATATGAAGAGAGATTGTAATAAGTAAGAAATCAATCA
>JAWWEA010000021.1:71223490-71233721 GCA_035222095.1 Andricus quercuspetiolicola | reverse complement strand
CCCCAAAACGATCCCCACCCCCCTTGTCAATCTCTTAATCTCTCAATCAATCTCGCACACGCCAACCCTTCTACACACTTCCACAATCCACGCACCTCAAATTTCACCACAATTATCAGAAAAACTCAGCATCAACAATTTTTCACTGCCTCACACTTTCATGCCAGAAACGGAAGTCAATTCTCACATAGTTTATTTCTTATTTATTTTGATTTCAAACAAAAAAATTTCTAAATTTTTAATTTCAAATCATTTGATTTTTAACACTTTATTTAGAATTATTTTTTATTCTTGAAATCTTCCAATCAATATTTTTGAATTCTAAATAATGCATTCTTAAAACTATTTAACTATAAATCGACCATTTTAAAAATATTACATTGAAAATTTGAGAAGAAGAATGCAAAACAAGATTGCTATGATATGAATTTACGATATTGCACAATTTCAAGCCTTTAAATTGGAAATCGTTTTTTTTTTTCGAGATGAGTTTGAAATTTTCAATATATTGAAACATTTGCAATTAAAAAATAATTTAATTTTTAATGCCTAATTCTAAAATTCTCTCATTTATAAGGTTTGAATTTGCCAAATTATGTTCTCAATTCTTCATTATTTTGAATTTATTCTGTAGGCATTTAATTCCAAATTTTGTATTACAAATCCTTCAAACCGAAAACTATGTAACCATCAAGTCATTAATTTGATATTCTACGATTTCGAATAACTTAAAAAACTAGATAATTTTTCAATTTTAATATTGAAACCAAACAATTTAGAATATTTAACTCAAAAAATTTTTCATATTTGATTTTGAAACTACAACACTGGTAAAATTCGAACAGGAAACCTTCAAGAATTAAATAATGTTAAGCCAATATTTTCGTATTTATGCTTTTGAGGCGAAAAAGCTTGTTAAAAAAAAACGAATTCAAACTTGAAATGGTAAAAATTAAATAATTGAAAGATGTCATTGCATTACCATTGTGGTGACAAAAATTTAATTTTTAAATTGTATAAACAATTTTTATTTAAACTATTTGTTTATATATTCGAGATATGGAAAAACTAATAACGCCGTTCGATTTTACTGAAAATGGTAAAACACACAGACTTTATGTCATTTTTAACTAAATCGAATAGCGCTTTTAGTTTCTACTTATCTCGAATTTTTAAATAAATTGTTTGAAAAATTGAAAAAAATATGAAAAAAATTATCTATTAGTTTTGCGCTTATAGTTTTCAAAATATTCCATTAAAAAATAATTGTTTTGAATGTTTCGAAAAAAAAACATTTTTCATGGCACTTACGTGGTTCTGCCGTGACACCCTTCAATTCTGAACTTCGCTCCAAAATTTAATCATTTTCAAATTAGGATCTTGAGACTGTGGCTCTAAAGTTATTAATTTCCAATTTTAAATCTAAAGTGCGAAATTCTTATGCAAGGGGAACAACAACATGTTGAAACAAATTTTATGAAACTTTTTTTATGTAATTTTTTTATTTATTTGTTTTTTCTTGTTTTATTTTATGTCATACTGGCTTATACTAAAAAGCTGTTAGTTTATCATGATGGGAAAGGTTGCCATGTAGTTAATTAACAATTATAAATACTGAACGACGATTATAAGTACCAAGTTTCTCAATCCTAATGATCAACAAATTTTTTATTCTAACTTCTGGTCAGTATTAAACTCCCTCCACCAACAACACAATAAATTAATGAATTGCAATTTATTATAGCATTTATTTCTCTTTGAATTCACTTACAAAAATTTCACAGTAGAACATTAGAACATTTCAAAACGTTCTGCTAATCGACTAATCGATCTTAGGTTTGCTCCACAGCATTTTCAATAAAACCAGAAAAACTGATCTAGTTTTAAAGTCACTTTGATCGACATTTCTGCGACTGCAGTGAGATTTTTTTTCTCTAATGTCACTTAACTAGTTGAGGCGCTTCACCCATACTCTCTAAAGGCTAAGTACATAGTAACTAATGAAGATCGCTCCGTGCAAAGTCCTTCGTGGGAAAATGGATAATGCACCGGCAGTGAGCGAGGAGCAAATTGTAGAACATAAATATCGCATGTACGAGGAAATAGTAAGCAATGCGCCTGTGGAACATTACTCGAGAATCTCAGTAAAGCATTCTTTCCTGTATATACAACACATATACATACACTTACGATCTTCGTTACCGTCGCTGATTCTCCGTCAATGGAATCTCCTGTAGAATGCAATGAATGATTTTGTGTAGAATTTAAACGGCTTGCATGGCATGCTGTACTAACAGAAGAAAATGTTCTAATTAGAAAAGGAAAAGGGAAATTTTCGTCTTCAATTGTTCAGCAAGATCTTCTAATTTCCCTTTTCTTTCGTATACAGTAAAAAAGACATAGCTGATGTTAATTGATGTTGCTCAGGTAATCATTATATTATAAGATGTTAAATTTGGTTGGTATATCATTCCATTTTGTTGTATCTCCTTCCAATCGTGTTGTATGATTAGCTGATCTTAATCGATGTTGACCAGGTAAGAATTAAATTAGAAGATGTTCAATTTTCTTAGTATACTAGTCCATTCCATTGTTATATTTTCTTCCGATTGTACTGTATGATTAGGCGATGTTGATTGATGTTGACCAGGTAAGAATTAAATTAGAGGATTTTGAATTTGGTTGCTATACTGTCCCATTTTGTTGTATCTTCTTCCAATGGTGTTGTGTGATTAGCTGATGTTGATTGATGTTGACAAGGTAAGAATTAAATTAGAAGATGTTGAATTTGGTTGTTATACTGTCCCATTTTATTATATCTTCTTCCAACCATGTTGTATGATTAGCTGATGTCAATTGATATTGACCAGGTAAAAATTAAATCAGGAGATTGTAAAGTAAAAAATTAAATGAGAATACATAAAATTGTTATTATTATTGTGTATTGTTTTATTGAGTTATTGTACATAAAGAAAGTAATATCACAGTAAGCCCCGCACAGAAAAAACTATTGATTCAACTTTGTTTCAGGTCATTTTCTTACAAATTCATTTTGAACTTCAGTTATGTTCACACTTTTTATGAATGCGAAATCTGAAAAACAATTGAATTGCTTTCAATAGTTGTATTGCTCAATATGAAACCTTTATGGTTCAATTCTGTTTCAGTACATTTGTTGATGTTTCTTTGTTCAAAATGAAACCTAATGGCTTTCTATGTGAGATGTGAAACCGTTGAATACCATTCTGATTATCAACTTCAGGTCAAAATGATCCACTTTTGAGGATCCAAAATTAACTTTTATACAACTTCATTCATATCTGTCGAGCGATGAGAAAAAAATGCTAATTTTCCTATATTGGGCTATCAATGGGGTTGTCATGCTCACCCCCAACAAGTCACATTTATAACAGGTCACATTTACAACAGGTCACATTCACGACACGTCACATTGCAGCAACTCTCATTTCAAAAAATTTAAATTTCATAAAAAGTTAGCAAAAATGTGGGAAGACACCTCTGTGATTAGTCACAAAAATAATGAAAAACACCGCTGTGATTGGTCACAGAAGTACTTCAAATCGTCCCACTACTTTTTTCTAACTTTTTGTCGATTTCAAATTGTTTGAAATGAGGGTTGCCGCAATGTTACTTGCTCCAAATATAACTTACCAAAAATGTGACATGCCATAATGTGACTTGCCGCAATGTGATTTTCCGAGGTTTGTCATGATCCAGGCCCCTATAAATGTCTTTGGCTTTAGAAATGAATTTTTTTCTTTCTAAAACTGTTTCCTTAGAATTACCTAGGTTCGACTTACACATCTGAATATCTACAATAACCTAGGACCAACAGAACATGCTCTTTATAAGGCTTAATTTTAAACAAATAGTTGAATTTTTCACAAGAAAAAAATCAATTTTTACCCAGTTAGTTGATTTTTCGATCAGAAAAAAATCAATTTTTACCATTCAGTTTTAATTTTAACCATTCCAAGCAATACATAACGTACGGTTCATTCGTTTGATTTATTTTGAATGGTTACTCATTAATTGATTGATCTTCAAAATATTTTAGAAAAAGAGCTCTTCATAAATCTAGAAATTATATATTTGTTCTAATCTTGAATAAAATATCTGCACAGTGCGCAAGAAGTATGTATTTTTTTGTATAGATAATTACTTACATAGTGAGAAACAAGCGTAACGATCTCGTTTTCAACGTTCAGCATATGTAAATGAAAATCATTTTAATATCCAGCAATCTGTAATAGTTTATTATCTGAAAAAAGCAAACCATTTTGAAAGAAGAAAAAGAAATAATAATAAAAAGACTGGACTTTATTGCGATTTTTATGCAGTTTTTTTTTACTGATGTAAGAAAATATAAAAAAGTTGTTATGCAGCTCTGAAATTGAAAGAAACATACAATTCCTCCTAAAATTCCTAATTAATGATTACTCTCTAAACAAGTTGTTGTAATTAAATGAATTCACTAAACTAAGTTTATTTTGGTTACTATTAAAATATTATCTTTCCAAATGTACTTTTATATGAATATCAAAAATTAGATCATTAGTCAACGTAGTAAAAATTGTTCAGGATAGGAAGTTTTAGCATTGTTTATCGTCAGAGGGGGGGATTTCTCTAATTTTCCTTATAATTTAAAGCAACTCTCAAATATCCAACTCAAATCTTTTTCTTATCCAAAAAGATCTCAAAGATCACTAAGAATTTCATGATTTAAAATTAGAAGCATCCCTTGAGATGAAATTTTTAATATTGGGAATAAAAATATGCTGTTCAAGTTTTTAATTGACAAACATTTATTATTCTCTTCGTAATGGTCAACACGTATTTTTTCACGGTCCAATGACAACTAATTTGGATAGAATCTTTTCCGTTGAATCGGAGTCCGAAAACGAAAATCGGTTCAGAAATACGACCTTTGAACTTTTCGAATCTTAAATTAGCACAATAGTTACCTAATTTACTATTTATTACTATATAAATGATTACTTCTCACAAACTTTCAAATCCTTCACTCAAATATGGATGGCCCAAAAAAAAGACAATTTTCATATTTTTATTTTTGTTGACTTTCCACTATACTAATTGGTCTATGAAGTATATATTGCGCTGCATCCAAGTTATAAAGAATAGTATTATTTTTTTATGTATAATACGTCAGATTTCATGATAGAACATTTTACTTTGATGTTATGTTCTTTGTGCTTATATATTGTAAAAAAGATAAAAAAAAGCGTATTCAAAACATTATGAATAAAGAAGAAATGACAGAGTTTATTACAAATACTTTTAGATACGCTTTTTTGTCTTTTTCACTAATAATAACAGATTTGTGTACAAGCACAAAACATATAGAATTGAAGTAAAATATCAAATCATAAGATGTGAAATTTAAACATAAAAAAGTACACGATCACTGATCCATAAAATTCAGCGCATATGCTTCATGGACTCTTTTCTATTTTAAGAAACAGATTTTTCAAATATTATAAATAACTATAACTTTCCTCCCTTTAATAGAATGTATTGATATTATAGGTCAATCGATTCGTCTTGAATCAAGGAATCTTTTCTAGTTTTGAATCAACTTTGAATTGTGTTAATGAAACAAGGCTTCCAATAAGAAAATCCATTTTTAAACCATTCTTAACTACTAGCGAAAAAGGGTAATCAATATTTTTAGAAATCCTTCAGTCGGTTTTGTGATGTTAGTGGTGAAAATAAGCCTTCTAAATTTCATCGATTCATCTAAAACCGTCTTCAAGTTAACGTGTTAACGAAGAGGGCGACACAAACCTAGACAATTGCATAGAATGTTGTATTAGACATTAGTCAACTAAAAGACTTTGAATTAAGTCATTAAAAAAAAACATCTGAAATTGCTACGTACAGAGCTTCCTCTACGAAGAAGCAAAATCAGTGATATTTATTCTTTCAACATACCAAAAATTTTTGCCAGAACATCTTGAAATATTATTTATAGAATCAAGATGGAAATTACTGGAAAATAGCATGCGCCTCTTGGAAGAAATACAAAACTGAGAAAAAAGCTCTAAATAAAACACTTATTTTGATATGCGAAATGAAAAAAATCGTTACAAATTATGTTATTTTCATCCTTGTAGAAAAAAAATCCATGATATGCTTTTGTCATGAAAATAAATATTTATAGGGAATGATAGGAATCATTGTTCTTTCCTTACAAAATATAGTATTCACGTATAAGTATCAAGCACATTTCAAGACTTGACGCAAACAGAAATTATTTCGAAATCATGCAAAGTTTTTTAAAAATTAATTGTATTATTTAGAAACTGTCAATTATTTTTCTTTTAATTTCCTCGGGAGTTTATCTGTTCGATAAAATACACATTATAAATAAACAAGAAATTACAGAGGTCATTACAAATACTTGAAAACAGGTTTAGGTATTTGTTCTTTGATACTATCCACATAAAAATGTTTTAAATAATCCTAACTGATCTGTACATCATAACGATGTCAACAAAGTAATAAGAGTAAATCCTGAGGTATCAAAAGTGGTACAGCTCAATAGTTGACACGAAAATCTGTATCCATATGAAGCAACAAAAGACAGTGACATTGTTGGATCATTCTGTTCATATCAAATTGATACCTTCAGATTTAGTGTGATAAACTTATTATTCGTGAATTCTTTCTTGCGAAAGAAAAGTTAGCAATACTTGTGGAAATGCTTTTTTATTTTTTGGACTAATAATAACATAATCATAAAATCTTAATTTCTAAACATAAAATAGAATTGAATTCAGCGCTTGTTTTTCATTGGCCAACATGGATAGTGGAAAGACAACAATAAAAATGTTGAAATTGCAAGCTTTCGAACCAATTATTTTTTAGAGAAGGATTTAATTAGGAAATTATATGTTGAACTTCGGTGAACTGCTAAGAGAATACCAATTTATTATTATTTTTCCGAAGAATAAAAACTGCCATAAGTATTTGTCATCAGTTCGGATTGATATAATTTTTAAATTGACAAGTTTTTTTTCAAATTGAAACTGGCAATCTCGATATTTTTATTATTGTCTACTTTCCACTATGCTTATTGGTCTATGAAGTACATATTGTGCTGAATTCAAGCGATAAGGAATATAGTCTTCCTTTTTCATGTTTTTAACGTAAGATTGTATGATTCACGAATATTAACTGTATTGCTTTGTTGACATTGTGTTTACGTGCAGATGAGTCAATTTCATCTAAAAAAATTTTGTAAGGATATTCTAAAAAAATAATCATTAAAAGTTATTGTGAAGTATTTGCAATGAACACTTTCATTTAAGGGGTAGCATGCCGTAAGGATCTAACTCAAAAATGTTCGAAAAGGAGATTATTGAATCAAAAAGTCCAAAAAATTCTAATACAGATCATGACCAGAGGATTATTTCGTAATATCATTTTTTAATTTTCTGTTTGTAAGCATGTCATAAGGACCTAAATGAATTTGCGCTTAGACTCATGTGTGTATAGTCAGATCAAGCTCTACTGCTGATGGTGGCTAAAAAATTCTTTCGGCGTAAAGTAAATTCTCTTTTTTTTTAAATTGAAAATTGGCTTTTGGATCACTATTCACAGTTCAGAAGAAGTAAAAAAAGTGAGCAGAAAAAACTTCCCCATTTGCTCAAAACATGATAATATTTGCTAAGCATACCTTTTTTATTGATACAGCAACTCGGTAGCTAGAAAGTAAGTTCCTAAATATTTTTTTAACTGAAAATTGGAATTTCGATTCCTGTCAAAAGTTAAAGAAACGTGTGCCTCGAGCAAAAAAAATTCTACCTGTATTTTCTCGAAACCTACTGAAATTTTTAAATATTATATTGAACGAGAAAAAATGGTAAACTTTATCTCGGGAACGGGCCGAATTTAATAAACTACACATAGTGACTGAAGAAGAAATTAGAGTTTATTGCAAATACTTGAAAATAGGTTTAGGTATTCATTCTTTAATAATATCCACACAATAATTTAATGAAAACGATGTCAAAAAAACAAAGAACTTATTATTCGTGAATTCTTTTTTGTGGAAAAAAACTTAGTTATACTTTTTGACACGCTTTTTCATCGTTTTGACTATTCATGACATCTACGCATAGATATCATAACATCAAACTAAAATATCAACTCATAAAATTTTAAGTTATAAACATGAAAAATAATTAAATTCAGCGCATTCTGTGCTTGGGCCAATATACATAGTTTTACTAGTTTCTTAAAGAATGAAAACTTCTTTAAGTGGGATTTGATCTTTAAAGATAAATTATATTCATTTCAATACACTTGCCTCTATATAGGTCAAAATAAAAAAATCGGCAATATTAACATTCTTTTCAAGACAACGACTAACTGAATTCAGTATTTCAAAAATGGTCATAGGACACGATGATAATAAATGATTGAAAAGAAATTCTTGTTCAAATTTACATCTTTAATTTTAATTTGTTTAAACTGTGAATTTGCTGGATCTAATCAGTTTTTACGGACAATATTTGAACGCTAAACTGATATTAAAAAACAGTCAACTTATCCAGAAAAAAATTTAGACACAAGATTTTGTCTTTGGCTTACAATTATTTAAAAAACCTCATCGAATTTCTGAATCTGATGATAGGACTATAGCTAAAAATCTCAAGCTTTCTAATCAAATTAGATTCTGATCCCAAAATAACTCTTAGGAACCTATGAAATAAAACTTTTAATTTGCTTAATGGCTGAAGAATTAAGAAATTTCTCAATCCAAATGTTGTCCGAAGAGATCTTATCACAACTAACGCTAATCGTGTTAGGACTTGTGGATTGCCAAAAATCCACAAACCTGAATGTCCTCTCAGACCTGTTGTTTCTTCTATTAATACTCCTGATTACTTTTTAGCCAAAACATTTAGTAAATAAATTTCTGTCTCTTCACCAACTTATAGATATTCCGTAAAAAATTCTATCGCTATTAAATATCGCTTTTCTAATTTCAAAATTCTAGATAATTATATCATGGCATCCCTTGATGTTAATTTTTTATATATTAACATACCCTCGCACTTGGTTTTAAAGGTCGAATTGGGAATCGATGGTGTTTTATTAGTCGTAATACAAATATGACTTTAGGTGAATTTAAAAAGGGAATTCTGCAATTAATAGATTCTACTGTCTTCAAATTCGATAATGTACTTTATAAACAATCTTTCGAAACCACTATGGGGTCTCCCATATCTCTTATATTATTTAAATTTTAATGCGAAATTTGGAATTCTATGCCTTTTCTCAATTTTATTTTAAAATTTTTGCTTATACACGTTACATTGATGTCTTTTTGATTATTCCAACTGAGAAACAGTCCACTTTCAACTCTTTTAATCCAAGATTAAAATTGAAATTTTAAACTGAAAAAATAATTCTATAGACTTTCTGAACCTTGAGCTTATTAGAGATTCTAACAATGATCGTCTCAAAATTCTTCAATTGAAAAACCATTTGAGAACCTCTAAATTACGCAATTCTACACAAAAAAAGTTTGCTTCTCTTGAAAGAAAGAATACAACATACCAAATTTGTCTTGCACACTACCTCCAAAAAACTATTGAAACTTCACCTTTTCCTATCAAATACCCTCAGATTTGACATTTGGTCTACATTGAACCGCATATCATTTGACCGATCCCAACAGATTAAAGATGTTTGCACTCAAAAAAACAAAAAATAAAATTCGACAAATTACTTCTAGTAAGTCAGACAACAGTAACTGACACAGTAAAAAACATCTCTAACCATCCTCTTAGCAATGAAATGACTTCAGCCTTATCTGAAGGACCTAATTTTACAATAGCTTCCTCCAAAATCCTGAAAAAGAAATCATCAGCAATTTGGAATCAACAATATATACTCTTCAACCCGAAAAAGCGAATGATGTACAGCGTAGGACGGACAATATCTTACGCCAAGCTCAAGCAGCAATTAAAGAACTCAATCTGAATAAAGGCATCTCAATAATATCCGCAGAAAAAGGCAACACAACGATAATAATGAATAAAGAAGACTATAACAACAAAATCATGGACCTGCTAACTGACGATACATATAAAAAACTTTTTGACACGACAAAAACAACAGTTAGCAAACCAAAAACCCTTCTTGAAGACTCTAAACTTAACAGCAAAATAATATCTAA
>JAWWEA010000021.1:70761351-70772380 GCA_035222095.1 Andricus quercuspetiolicola | reverse complement strand
TAGTTGATCTTTGAACTGAAAAAGAACAGTTTTTAACCAAAAATGGTATAGTTAAATTTTTACTTTAAAAAGCTCATTTTCCACACAAAAAAAAATGTTTAACGAAAATGATAAATTTTCAACTGAAATGATGAATCTCCAACTGGAATATGTGAATTTTAAGCCAAAAAGATGAGTTTTTAACTAGTGTGTTTAAATTTCAACCAACTAGTTTTATTTTCGACCAAAAAGATTAATTTCCAAATAAAATCACGAATATTAACTGCAATATACATGTATTTTCAACCAAAAATATGAATTTTCAAACAATAAGATTAATTATCAAACAAAAAGATTTTTCTACCGTAAAAGCCGATTTTTCAACAAAATATATTAATTTTCAACGAAATAGTTAAATTTTTAACCAAAAAAAGAAAATTTTTTAAGCAAATGGTTGAATTTTGAACTAAAAAAATCAATTTTCAACCAGAAATGGAATAGTTGAATTTTCAGTTAAAAAATCCATTTTCAACAAAACTAATGAATTTTCAAACTAAAATGATGAATTCTGAACGAAAAATGTTGTTGATATTTCAACTAAAAAAGATTTTAATTTTTTAATCAAAAACAGTTAAATAAAACAAAAAAGAACGAATTTTCAACAAAATATGTGAATTTTCGACCAGATGCTTGAATTTACAATTAAAAACGACCAATTTCCAACCAAAAATAGAATAGTTAAATTTTCAGCTGAAAAAATTAATTTCAAACAAAAAATAAAACGAATTTTCAACAAAATAGTTAAATATAATAATATAAATTTACTCATGCAAATAAAGAATCATTGTTATTCAATCTTATGTTGCAATACAAAAAAATTAAGCACGTTGGCAGAATTATAATTCTTTTTCAAAATTCCTTGTTCCAAATAAGAAATCTTTAAAAAAGTTTAAAATGTTTTTCTTGAAACCGGGAATTTTAAATCATCCGTCGGGTAGACACCCTGAAGGTTCAAGTTAATATTCTCTTGAAATTATTTCTAGGCCATGTAAGACTTTAGCCAGTTGAAATAATATTTTAATATTGAAATGTTACAGTCTGGCATGACATCAGACACAACCGAGCTACAAATGCTGCATGTGTATTGGATCAAAAGAAATTTGAAGCTGCGGGCAGAGGGGCCTTAATTAAAACATATAAATATGACCCAACAAAAGAAATGCCAAAAGTAGCAAGATAAATAGATCGCATATTTTATATACCACAGCGTTTTTTTTAATATAGGCATTTTCATCTTGTTAGATTCATCATTTTCATCATCAAACTCATCCAAAAGATCTTGTACCGCTCGTGGTCAAAAATAAAAATTATACAATTTTAGTTAATTGAATAAGGCTTCAAAATCATTACAATTCTTCTAATTTTTTTAAACTTACGAAGGATTTTAAGCATAAATTTAGTCATCCTGTCTTTTCCTAAAGATTTAAATCTCAAATAAACTCAGAATCGTATTATACACCAACTTAATGGGTTTTAAAATTTTTATTTAAAAATACTCTTCTCGTTCGTACAAAATGTCGTCTTTTATTTACAGAAGTATTCAATTTCCTGAAGGTAACTTTGAAAATAACAAAAACGGCAAACAAGGAAAATGAATAAGCCTATTTTGCATAAATTGTTTAGGCATAATTTCAATAATTAGCATCTGAGTCTTCATCGTCAGTTTCTTCATCGTAGGGCTTAAAGTCCTCATCAGTATCAACATTTTCTTCATCCTCAGATGGAATAAATTTCGCAATACCCACGAATTCTTCCTCGCTATCCGATTCTTCCCTCTCTTTCTTATCTAGAGCATATCGCCTCCATGGGATTCTGCAAGAAGTATTGTCATACATTATACGAAATTAAAATTACCGAATGTAACGTAGCCGTTGGTTAAACGTTTGGGTGATTTTTCAAGAAAATAGGGGAATATATTCTTTTAAATCAAATAAATGTAGATTCCATGTGGAATTCAATATGAAATGCTTTAAATTCCTGAGATTTCAAATCGAAATATATTGCATATTGAACAAAATAGTTGAATCTTCAACGGAAAAAGATTTTCTACCAAAAAAGATATGAATTTTCAACAACAAATAATTTTGAACCAACAGTAGCATTGGTAACTTATTAGTTGAACTTTCAAGCAAAAGAGATTGATTATCAACAAATAAGTTGAACTTTCAACCAAATAGTTACATTTTCAAGCCAAAAAGACGAATTTTTTCAAAGAAAGGGGAGTTTTCAACAAAAAAGTTAGATGAATTTTTAACTAAAAAAAATTACTTTCCTTCTATAAAAGATGAATTTTCATTACAAAAGAATGCCCATAATAATACATTGAATTTTCAACAAAATAATAAAAACTTTAAGAAAATAGTTTAATTTTCAAACAAAGAAGACTAAAATTAAAACAAAAACAGTTGCATTTCCGACCAAATAGTCGAATTTTCAAACCAAATAGACGATTTTTTTACAAGACAGTTAAATTTTCAGCCCGAAAAATTGAATTTTAATTAAAAATGTTTATTCTTAATCAAGAATGATGAATTTTCAACCAAGAAAGATGACTTCTACTATAAACGATGAACTTTCAATCCAAAACAATTAAATTTCCAACCGAAAATATTATCTTTCTACAAAAAAGTTAATTTTCTACAAAATAGATAAATTTTCAAATAAATAGTTCAATTTTTAATCAAATAGTTGAACTTTCTAACATAATAGTTGAATTTTCAACGAAAAATATTAATTTTCAACCACAAAATTGAATTTTCAACATAATAGTTTAATTTTTTACCAAACTGTTGAGTTTTCAACCGGAAGATATGCACTTTCAACAAAAAAGTTAATTTATATCCAAATATTGGAATTTTCCAGTGCAATGATGAATCTTCAACCAAAAAAAATTAATCTATTAAAAAATAGTTCAACGTTAAACCAAGTAGTCAACTTTTCAACAACAAGAAAACGAATTTTCTACCAAATATTTGAATCCTCAATCAAAACAGATTAAGTTTCAACAAAACAGTTGCATTTTGAATGGAAAAGGACGAATTTTGAAACAAGATTATTAATTTTCTCCCAGAAGAGACGAATACTTAACAAAATACATGAATTTTCAACCAAAACAAAAGATGAATTTTAAACCAAATACATTTTAAACCAAGAAGATTAATTTCCTATTAAAAAAGACGAATTTTCAACAAAACTGTTGAATTTTGAAGCCGAAAAGACGAATTATTTTCAAAAAAGTTTAATTTTCAACCCGAAAATACGATTTTTCATCAAAAAAAGTTAAGTTTCTACGAGATAATTAAACTATTAACCAAACAGTTGAATTTTCTGCCAAAATAGTTTAAGTTTTGACCAAATTGCTGAATTTACAACCGGAAAATATGAATTTCCAACAAAAAAAATCATTTACATAGAAATATTGGAATTTTCCGCTACTATGATGAATCTTCAACTAAAAAAAATGAATTTATTACAAAATAATTCAACGTTAAAACAAGAAGTCGATTTTTCAACCAAACAAAGACAAATTTTTAACCAAATAGTTGAATCCTCAACCAAAAAAAAAATTAAGTTTTAACCAATCATTGCATTTTTAACTGAAAAGGACGAATTTTCAACCAAGATTATTAATTTTCTCCGAGAAGAGACGAATTTTTAATAAAATACATGAATTTTCAACCAAATATTTGATTTTGCAATTAGAAAAATCAATTTTCAACCAAGAATAGAATGGATATATTTTCAGTTAAAGAAAATTATTTATCAATCAAAACAAAAAAAAGAAAGAATTTTCAACAAAATAGTTAAATTTTCAATCAAAGAGATGAATTTTCAACTAAAAAGATGAATATAAAAGAAAGGATTTTCAAAAAAAAAAAGTTCAATATTCCACCAAATATGTAGTTAAATTTTGAACCAAAAATATGATTTTCCGCCAAGAAAGAGGAATTTTCACCCACATAGTTGAATTTTTGACAAAAAAAGATGACTTTTTAACAATATTATTGTATCTTCAACGAAATAATTAAATTTTCAACCAAATAGTAATACTTTTAATTAAACGAGGCGAATTTCGAACAAAAAGATATATAATAGTAGAATAAAATAAGATTTCAACCAAAAATAGTTGGATTTTCTTATTGGGTTCTATGTTCAATTCGTGACGAGTTTCGCAATTATGCAAAAAGAGCGAGAAAAAAGGAAAGTTTCTTGAAAACGTTTATGGAAGTCCCCTTACGATTAATGCTTCTAACATCTAGTATTACTGAAACACAAAAATTACCTTCTTTTCTTATCAAAACAATCCTCTATAAACTTATGAGAAACAATCTTGGAATGACCCTTGAGCTGTTGAGACTTAGGAGTATTTTTAAAAGCACAAATCAGATGCGTACACAATTTATCAGTCGTGTTTGGATCAGCAATATATTTCGCCCCCATTTTCAGAGCTTTTCTCCTAATCTCGTCTCTCTGAGGATTAACATATCCACTCAAGGAAAAAGAAACTCCCTCCAAAAGTTCTTCAAATTTCTTCCTTAGTGTCCTTTTTTTTGGTGGATCCTCTGGTGATTTTTTAGTTTCAGTTGCTTTCTGTGGAGGCAACTTATTACAAACTTTACATATCTCGTCACTAGAAATTGCTTGGCATTTATTACATTTCGCTTTCTTCGAAATCACTGCTTCTTCATCAGAAACATCCGGACTCAGGGATCGCTTCCTACTATTTTTCTGTTTATTATTCTCATTTTTATCCTCTTTCGTTTTCGAGGTCGACGGAATTGCATCTCCAAAAGGAGTTCTCGCTACCGGTTTCGAATTCAGAGAATCCGAATTCTTTTTTTCTCCGTTCACTTTTGAACTACCAGGTGTCGCATTAGGAGAATCTTTTGGTTTTCCAAAAACCTCGTCAGCTTTTCCAGCCTCTAATTTCTCCAGTAAAGGTTTTTTCTTGTGTTCTCGTTCCTCTTCCTGCCGTTTCGCAAAATTGCTTAAACCATTTTCCTTCATTTTATCTTTCAATTCATCTTTGTAGGAGACCTGTTTATTATTTCCAAACAATTTGAGATACTTGTCCTTAAATCTATCCACCAACGGTTCCTTCTCCTCATTCGACTCCTTCATTTTAAATCTACCAAAGACATCTAATCCCATATCGACGACAATCTCAGTTCTCAAAACTATAAAGGACAATCCAAAAACCTCTCTCGGATTTGCAGACTGCATGCAGGTTACCTATTAAAATTAATTAATCTATATTTAATATTGCTGTTACTAAATCAGGGTTGCTGTAAGAATTGGAAGATCTGGGAAAGTCATCAAAATTTCAAAAAGTGATTGGAATTTTTTTGGTTCCCTCCAAATTCAGAAAAAACTGATAACCACCATTTCCTCCTTCCAACTCAATAAAGATGTTGAAAACAAAATGAGAAAAACAAAAAAAGCACCTATTCCAATTCAGAAAAGTTTTTCATAAAAATCGAAAAGTTTCCTTTTCCAGTTCGGGAAGAAATTAAATACTAAAATTTTTCCCCTTTCTTTTAAAATTCGAATTTCATAATGTCGTAAATCAACCGGTAGAAACAAGGATAATAAGAAGATTTTTTACCAAAATAGGGAAATAGATCCTTTTAAGTAAAATTAATGTGAATACTATATTAGATTTAATTTGAAACGCTTGCAATTCTTAACACTTCAAGTAAGAATATTGCATTTTAACAAAATAGATGAATCTCTAATCAAATAGTTGAATTTTCCACCAAAAAGATCAATTTTCAACCAAAAATAAAAACGACCTTCAACCAAATATATGAATTTTCAACTAAAATGATGAATCTTCAACTGGAATAGTTCAATTTTGAACAAAAAATTAAACAGTTAAATTATCAGTTAAAAAAAGTAATGTTTAACCACAGAGATGAGTTTTCAACTACAATGATGGAATGTTCAATTGGAATAGTTACATTTTCAATTTAAAAAATAATTTTCAAACAAAAAATAGATACACTTTCAACTGAAATAAGTTAATTTTCAGTTTAAAAAATTAATTTTCAACGAAAAAATAAAAACGAATTTTCAACAAAATAGTTTAATATTCAACTAAAGAGATTAATTTTCAATGAAGTAGTTGAATTTTCAACCAAAAAGATGGATTTTCAACTAAAATAACTGATATTTAACTAAAACAATTGAATTTTCAACCAAAAACATTAATTTTCAAACAAGAGGATTAATTTTCTATCAAAAAAGATGAATTTTCAACAAAACAGTTAAATTTTCAACTAGAATAGGTAAATTTTCAGTTTAAAAAATTAATTTTCAACGAAAAAAAACGAATTTTCAACCAGAGATGAATTTTCAATTAAAATTATTAATTTTTATCAAAAAAAGTGAACTTTATGAAAATAGTTTAACTTTTAACCACGTAGTTGAATTTGCAACCAAGAGGATTAATTTTCTACCAAAAAAGAAGAATTTTCAACAAAACAGTTAAATTTTCAACTGAAATAAGTTAATTTTCAGTTTAAAAAATCAATTTTCAACCAAAGAGATGAATTTCCAATTAAAATTATGAATTTTCAACAAGAAAAGTGGATTTTAAGAAAAGAGTTCAACTTTTAACCAAGCAGTTGAATTTTCAACCAAAAAGATGAATTTTCTACCAAAAAAGATTAATTTTTCAACAAAAAGTTAAATTTTCAACTGGAATAGGTTAATTTTCAACTAAAGAGATGAATTTTCAATTAAAATTACGAATCTTCAACAACAAAAAGTGTATTTTAGGAAAAGAGTTTAGTTGAATTTTCAATTAAAATGATTGATTTTCAGCTGGACCAGTTGCATTTTCAACCAAACAGATAAATTTTTAACCAACAGGGTTAATTTTTTACCACAAAAGATCAATTTTTAATTAACAGGATTATTTTTTTACAAAAAAAACACAACAAATTTTGAACAAAATACATGAATTTTCAACTAAAAAAGATAAACTTTAAACCAAAAATTGAATAGTTACATTTTGCGTTGAAAAAGTTAACTTTCAATTAAAATGATGAAATATTCAACTGGATTAGTTAAATTTTCAGTTAAAAAAATTAATTTTTAACCAAAGAGAAACGAGTTGTCAACAAAATAGTTAAATTTTTTGCTAACAAAATGAATTTAAAAAAAAACTCAACAAAATAGTTAAAATTTGAAACCGAAGAGATAAGTTTTTATTTTAAATTATGAATCTTAAAACAAAACAAATGGATTTTCAACAAAAGACTTTAACTTTCTACCAACTAGTTGAATTTTCAACGGAAAGATGCATTTTTAAGGAAAAATGTAATAGTTGATATTCCAACCAAAAAAAGATTGAATTTTTAAACCAAAAACAGTTTAGTTCAACTAAAAAATACGTATTTTCAATAAGAGTTGAATTGTCAACTAAGAAAGATTTTTAATTTTAGGGAAAAAAATTTCAACCAAACTGTTGAATTCACAAGCAAGAACATTAAGTTTATACAGAAAAGAACGAATTTTCAACAAAATACATGAATTTTTAACAAAAGAAGATAGTCGAATTTTCAAAAAAGATAGATCTTCAACCAAAAATTGAAGTTATATTTTCCGTTGAAAAAGTTAATTTTAAACTAAAACAATAGAATATTCAACTGGATTAGATCAATTTTTAGTTAAAAAATTAATGTTCAACCAAAGAGATGAATTTTCAACTAAAATATGGGAATATTTATTTGGAATAGTTACATTTTCAGTTAAAAAAAAAACAATTTTCAAACAAAAATAGACAACTGGAATAAATTAATATTCAGTTTAAAAAATTAATTTTCAACGAAAAAAAACTAATTTTCTATCAAAATGGTTAAACTTTCAACCAAAGAGATGCGTTTTCAATTAAAACGATGAATCTTTTAAAAAAAAATTGAATTTCAACAAAAGAGTTTAATTTTCAACCAAGCAGTTGAATTTTCAACCAAAAAGATGAAAATTTCAACTAAAATGATTGCTGTTCAACTGGACCAGTCGAATTTTCAATCAAGAGGATTTATTTTCTACAAAAGAAATAACAAATTTACAACAAAATACATGAATTTTCAACTGAAAAGATAAACTTTCAACCAAAAATCCAATTCATTTTGAACAAAAAAAAACGAATTTTCAACAACATAGTTAAATTTTCTGTTAAAAAAAAATTAATAAAAAAAAAAAACAATTTTCAACAAAGTAATTAAATTTGCCACCGAAGAGATGACTTTATTTGAAATGATGAATCTTCAAACAAAAAAAATGTATTTTTAACAAAAGAGTTTAACTTTAAACAAACAAAAATTTTCATGTTGAACCAAAAACAATTGAATCCAACTGAAAAATACATATTTTCAATAGGAGTTGAATTGTCAACTAAGGAAGATTTTTAATTTTAGAGGAAAAAAATTTCAACCAAACTGTTGAATTTTCAAGCAAAAAAATTAATTTTCTACAGAAAAGAACGAATTTTCAACAAAAGAAGATAGCTGAATTTTCAAAAAAGATCAATTTTCAACCAAAAATAGAAAAGTTAAGTTTAAAAAAAAAATTTATTTCGAACCAAAAACAACAAACGAATTTTCACCTAAGTAGTTAAATCCAGTAATATAAAGCTAGTTTACAAATGAAAAACATTGTTATTGATTTTATATTACAATTTTAGAAAATGTAAGCACGCTCTCGAAAAAATTCCCTGACATTTCCAGGTACATAAGAATTACCTGACAATTCTAAATAGACCTGGGATTTTTTCAAAAGTAGACCTGAAAATTTAGAGAAATGATGTTGAAATGATGATGAAACCTAACATCATCAATTAAGTAGACCTGAAAACCCTGGAGGTCACGGAATTTTGAAACTAAAATTCTGTAGCAACCCTGTTTATATGTAATTTGAACTTCTAATTTGAAATTGTATAATGTATAACACAAAGTTTAAAATAAATACAAATACATGCCTTCACTCTGTCGAATTTAGTCTTCAAAATTTCAGGATTGAGATCTTTCTTCGTGAAAATCTGCACTTGGTCCTTGAATTTTCCATTCGCAGCTTCATCGTGGGTGAGAAATTGATGATTTATTATCGGAATCCAATTATCTGGCTCAGCGGTTGTCGACGCTGTTACGATAACTATGCAGGAACGATAATTTCCAATTTCGACTCCTGTTATACAAGAAGCTTCTGCAAGTTGAAAAATAACTGTAGCCAAGGATTCACCAGGTTTAGCACACCGCCAGGATGAATTCGAGGTTGTTCGATATTCCAGGAGATTTGAGGCTGGATAAGACGGATGCTCCGAGGAACAGCTTATCACTTTTTCCAATTTAATAATCATTTCTCAGATTTTTGAAGTCTTCATAACACAATTTTGAAACCTGGCTTATTTGAATTATTACAGATTTTGTTTACGGAATGTCACTTGCACTTTCCATTTTGAGGTTAGGAAAGGATATACACTCAGATGATTGCGCGCAAATTTAGTCAAATTAATTGTTTTCTTTTTAAAAGTCACTGAAACATATTAAATAGGTTATTCAATAATAGCCTAAAGTTTTTACAGATTTATTATTTTAATTTTAAATCTCACTGAGAGACTAAAAAATTATGTATATTGCTTTTTCTGAGGCTTTTTGCGTTGTTCTTCACGAAGTCAATTTCGCGCGCTTTGTGTTGCGCAGCGCATGCATAGGTGGCGCTAGCTGTTTTAGTCAAAGTTCCGCGAAAATTCAAATTGGATAAATGAAAAATTTATTTTTTATACAACTTAATAATAAAAGTTTATAGTTTATTCATAAAACAAAGTAAAAGTGTGAGTCATTCAGTTTGCAGAGGGAAAATTTAATATCTTAATTACTCGACAGTTTTTTTTGCGTAGTACTGAATTTCACAAATATGACATTATTGTCTACTGGAAGAACGTTTTACAGTACTTGTTTTCATGACTTCCTATATTTTTTACAGCGAAGAGCTGAATTTTCAACTCACAAAAATAAATTTTGTACAAAAAATTAAACAGTTCAATTTTCAACCAGAAAGATGAATTTTCAAATAAGAACGATTAATTTTCTACTAGAAATGCAAATTTTCACGAAAATACATGAATTTTCGACCGAATAGTTCAAGTTTCAACTAAAAAAGGTAAATTTTCAACCAAAAAAAAAAAAGAACTTGGCAAAATTGTTGTATTCTCAACTATATAAATGAATTTTTAACGAAATAAGACTACCAGCAAGATTAATTTTCAACCAAACCAAATCAATTGTTCACCAAAAATATGAATTTTCGAACGAGAAGAATCATTTTCTACCAAAAAGACGAATTTTCTACTAGAAAACAATACATTTTTTAACCAACGAAAAAACGAATTTTCAGCAAAAAAGTTAAATTTTCAACGAAATAAATGAGATTTTCAACAAAATAGTGGAATTTTTACCTAAAAAAGGATAAAGTTTTAACCAAAAATGGAATAGTTTAATTTTCAGTTAAAAATACAATTTTTAATTTTAAAAAAGGAGTTTTAACGAAATAGTTCAATTTTCAACCAAAACAATTGAGCTTTTAACCAAAAATTTGAATTTTTCAATCAAGGAGAATAATTTTCTACCAAAAAGACGAATTTTCAACTGGAAAACATTACATTTTTTACCCAAAAATAGAATTGTTTAATTTTCAGTTTAAAAAATAATTTTTAATAAAAAAAGGAGTTTTAACGAAATAGTTATATTTTCAACCAAACCAAAGCAATTATTAACCAAAAATATGAATTTTCAAACGAAAAGAATCATTTTCTACCAAAAAGACGAATTTTCGATTAGAAAACAATACATTTTTTAACCAACAGAAAAAACGAATTTTCAGCAAAAAAGTTGAATTTTCAACGAAATAAATAAATTTTTTACCAAAATAGTTGAATTTTTAACTAAAAAAGATCAATTTTTAACCAAAAATGGAATAGTTTAATTTT
>JAWWEA010000021.1:70365184-70376540 GCA_035222095.1 Andricus quercuspetiolicola | reverse complement strand
TAGCAGGCAAAAACGATAATCGTGACCATCGAAATCGACAATATCGTTTAAAGATTTTATATTAAGGATGAAGATTTATTAAAACAAATATTACTTTTTTCAAAGATATTTTAGTTCTGCTGTTTTGATTTTCTAATATTTTTCTCCTCACTCAGAAAAAAAATTTTTCTTAAATAAGAATAACTGTTTTTTTGGCTATACATGAAATGTTGGTTGAAACAAACAAATTTTGGTTGATTCAAAAAATGATTCTGTAACTTGAGCATGGGCAGCTTACCCGATTTGAAATAAATTTGTTCTATAGTTATTTGTTTTAAAAATTTTTTGTTTTTAATTGTTTTGACGGTTTCAATCATATAAAGATTTTATTTTAAAATTGTCAACAGTAGGGAATGTTCGCCAGATTTTATTTTTAACTTTTTAAGAAGCGACAGTAAAAAAAATCGATTACTGCAGGACATCCTACTGCGTGTCATATCTCTAAAATAGGGATTCGTAAAAATAACACAATGTGCTTAATTTAAGACAACCCCTCTAACCCCTACCATAAAAAAATAAGATATGGAGTCTAAATACTGAAGTAAACAAGCCTTCATTAGACTTGATCACGTTTAAAAAAAAAATTCATCTTGAAACGTGATTCTCTCACTTAAGGTGACTCAACGGAAACCATAGCATACAAGATTTAGGTAGATAAATAAAAATTTTATTGAGACGCCCGTGTGTGGGTTTGTAGAGGGATGAAAGGGATTTGAATTGGGAAGTATGCATCGCAGCATCGGCGACAAAATCGGTGTGGTGTGTCCCTTGACTTTTTCCCCATAGGACGTCCATGGGGTTACCTACACTATTAATCTCGCCCCATTATACGCTCTAATGATATACGACGAGGGTTACTTTTCAGGCGTGCACTTCATTTTCTTCACCTTGCAAAGCCGTACCTGACTTTTGTTCGTATGAGAATGAAATTTCAAACATTGAGACAGGATTTTTGATAGCATACGGTAGCGAGAAAAAGAGAGAAAAAAATTCTTGTCGACAAAAGAACAGGAATTCTAAAGAGACTGAGGAGTGCTTCTTACAATACTCAACGTCTAGTACCGTACGTCTTTCTTTCAAATTTATCTTATCGAACCCCCATTTCGAAATTGATGTATGTACCATTAGTACAATTTGCACTTGATGATTTCTTAATAGAAGACTCAGGATTTATATTTTTTTTAGTAATATAATATTTGGAAGGTGAAGAAAAAGTGGACGCAGTGAACTCTGTTAAAATTAGAAAAAGGTTATCCTTTCAACTTTAAGGCTATAAATATAACAAAGGCGGAAGTGGAGGAATAATTTTTAAGCTTTTCACAGATGAGTTGGTAATTACTCAACCTTTTCGCGGTTGATGAAACAATATATATTTAAGTAAAAAAGTACTGAACAGACACCAATGATTTATAATAAATAAATTTTGGGTGTAGTTTTAATAGAGAAAAAAATTCCGGGCTATATTGGTGTCAACTCCCGGCCATCAAATATTTTCCCCGATCATTAAAAAAATAGTTTTTGATCCACATTTTTAAAAATTGAAATTGAAGTTATCACATTTTATTACTAAAATTAGAGTCGCATCATTTCAAAATAGGCAAGTTCTGCAATTAAATTCACGAAATTTTTCGGCAAAGAAATAAGTTTGTTTTTAGAGTAAATTAAGTGACACGTATTTTAAAATTCGATAGCCCTTTCGATTTAATTTGAATTTATTTTCAAAAAAAATCCTCTAAGTGAAATGGTTCAGCCTGCACGAAACTCGTATGAACTAAATAATATACATAAGACATGCATGAATATGGCCGTTTCTCATGCCTGTGGAGCGAATCCGAAGTTCCCCTTTTCAGCTCATAGGCATATGTAATGGTCATTATACATCTATGACGTTAAAAATTATGACGCCATAGATATATGATGGCCATTAGATATCTATGAGCTAATATGTAATGTCCATTATATATATCTGACGTGAAAAATTTTGACGACATACATACATATATATTTTCACGTGACCATAATATACCTATGACCTTAAAAAGTGGAACTTAAGGTTGGCTCCACTAACATGAAAAACACTGCCATATCCATGCATTTTTTGTATAAAATATCGTATGAATCATGAGGGAGAGGGATTTTTTTGACTTGTGTATCTTTTCAGTACTAGATTTTGCCTCGTACTGAAAACATATATTGACCAATAAAGTCCCTCTTCTCCCCTTTGGTGCATAATATACTATTTTTTAATCAGTTATGTATATTTGATGAAAGGTTATATTTCATGAAAAATTATGTTTGATGAAACATTATGCTTGATGATACATTATATTTATTGACACATTATGTCTGATGAAACACTAATAATGAAGCACTATGTTTGGTGAAACTTTATGTTTGATGAAAGTTTATGTTTGGTGAAACTTTATGTTTTGTGAAACTATATAATTCTTATGAAAATTACGTTTGGTGAAACAATATGTTTGATAAAGCATTATGTTTGATGAAACATTATGTCTGATGAAACAGTGGGTTTTATGAACACTATGTTTGATGAAACATTATGTTTGTGAAACTATACGCTTGATGAAACTATATGTATATATTTAATGAAACATTATGATTCACGAAAGATTATGTTTTATGAAAGATTACGTTTGACGAAAGTGCATTATGTTTGGAGAAACTTTACGTTTGATGTAACATTATATCTGATGAAACATGTTTGATGAAACATTATATTTTGTGAAACATTATGTTTGGTGAAATATTGTTTATTGATACATTATGTTTGGTAAAATAATATGTTTGATGAAATATTATGGCTGATTAAAGATTATGTTTGATGAAATATTATGTTTGATGATTAATTATGTTTAGTGAAACATTATGTTTGATGAAAGATTATGTTTGATGAAAGTACATTATGTTTGGAGAAACTTTACGTTTAATGTAACATTATGTCTGATGAAACATGTTTGATGAAACATTATATTTTGTGAATCATTATGTTTGGTGAAATATTGTTTATTGATACATTATGTTTGGCAAAATAATATGTTTGATGAAACATTATGTTTGGTAAAAATATACGTTTGATGAAACATTATGGCTGATTAAAGATTATGTTTGATGAAATATTATGTTTGATGATTAATTATGTTTGATGAAAGATTATGTTTGATGAAAGATTACGTTTGATGAAAGTACATTATGTTTGGAGAAACTTTACGTTTGATGTAACGTTATGTCTGATGAAACATGTTTGATGAAACATTATATTTTGTGAAACATTATGTTTGGTGAAATATTGTTTATTGATAAATTATGTCTGGTAAAATAATATGTTTGATGAAATATTGTGTTTGGTAAAAATATACGTTTGATGAAAGATTATGGCTGATTAAAGATTATGTTTGATGAAATATTATGTTTGATAATTAATTATGTTTAGTGAAAAACATTATGTTTGATGAAAGATTATGTTTGATGAAGATTATAACAAGACAAATTCAACAAAAAATTGAAAAAAAGAAGTATATGTATTTTGTAAAATATACTTTCTACATTTTTAAATAAGTTACCAGGATTTTTTAATTTTAAAATGTTTTTATATTTTCGGCGAATTTTGAAAGAACATAGTAATCTTCACCAAAATCTAGAAAGAAAATTGAAATATTATCTGAATTATATCAAAGCTATCAAAGTTTAGGAAAAAAATCGTTTATTTTTTTATTTTGAGACTTGAAGTGTGGAATTGTGGAACTTGCCTGGTCTGAAATGGATCTTATCATTTCTTTATGGAATATCTGGGCTAATAAAATTATTTTTTTTCCCGAACAGTAATCTTGACAAATATTAATATTATAAGCTACTACATGAAGATTGGAGTTTCCTCCTACGATGTTATTCAATATATCTTCCAGAAGTGAGAGCTAGAAGTAAGTAAATATATAGAAATACTTTTTGAAATAAAAAATTAATTTTTAGAGCCACAAAAATTTATAGGCGAATATAGAAAAATTGTAATTATTTACCACCCTAATTTTCATAATTTTTTTCAGAAGTGGGAGTATAGGAACTGGGTTAATCTAAAGAAACAATTTTAAAAGAATAACATTTTCAGAGTCAAGATAACAACATTCCCTGTTGACGAACTTTAAATTTGATATGGTTATAGTTTTTTTTTTAAATTTAGGTAGGGTTAGAATTATGTCAATCCCTGTTTTTGAATCAAAACTTCAAAAAGTCCGGACGAATACATAAATTTCCGGTTATTTACCGCTTTTTTCTCGGCCATAAAAAATCTCGGTCATCTTATAAAGTTATGCGTATTTGAATTTTGTAGTTAAATAAGTTTTTTTAGCCAGAAGTATTTTTTTCGCAAACGACATATGGTAAAATATTGACATAAGTTTACATATCTAAAAAAATTTTATGGAAAATACAACTTGGTATTTTGCCATATCTTGCATCGCTTAAGAGAAAAATTCAACAAATTTTATTTTTATAAGAAAAAGTTTCCCCGACCTCAAAAATGGACCACACAAAAGCTGATAGAGTGCCTCTCTTCTATTAGTAGAAAATTAAAACAATATATATTAGTGTGGGTTTTTTGAGAAAATCGACTTTTAATATTTGCAGGAAAACCTCTTAAAAACAGCATATTTCGTCCCCGAAAGATTCTGCGACTTCAAATGAAGAATATACCTGATTTGAAATGGATTCCTTCATTTGAATATTATATCAAATTCATTTAAATATTCTATAGTTAAATTAGAAAACCTCCAAGTTTTAAAAGAAGATTTTTTAGATTCGGATTATTTACTTCCAATGTCTAAACTTTCTATCGGTAAGCTTATTTTTAAAATTGCTTAACTTTTTGATTACGTTTCAGGAATGGCTTGTAAGTACGAGAGTAGCTTAAATTAACAGTCAAATAAATTGCGAACAGATGCTGCGGTATTGCAAGTCACAACTTGGAAAACGTTTTATACAAGTGCTTTCCATCGATTTTCAGTCTCAACGGTAAAAGTTTACCCATGGAGAAAATATATATAGTGAAATCGTTGAAATTTAAGCAGGAAAAGCTCTGATATAGGATTCATAAAATCTGCACACTCTCATTGATTAAAATTTTAGAAACGAAATGTTTGATCTGCTGATAAATAAAACAAAAATAAAATTGGTATGAGAAAATGTTTAGTAACAAAATAAAATCTTTATATTTGGCAAATGAAAAATAGCTTGAAGTATAATTCTACTTTTGAATTAATATATTACTTACGATGCAGCATCGACAGACAGAAAATCTGTGTAAATTTTCAAAAGTTCACCGCCAATAACGTAACCCATCGCTGGTCCAATTACAGCCATTGTATAATATATTCCTGTAAAAAAAAACATTCGATGAAACATGGGTTTTTTTTATTTAGGATTGAAAAAAGAGAGAAAGTAGGGTCTAAAATTTATTTTATGTGAAAAATGTTACATTTACATACCAAGGTAAACTGATGACATCTTTTTCGAAACATTTTCGTCAAGATATGTGACACCAAGTGTGAAAAATGGGGCAGCACCTGCGCCATGAAGAAGTTGCGCTACCAAAAAAAGGGCTAAGTACACACCGCTATATTCCAGTTCCAATTCTTCGGCGGAGCCACTACAAGGTGTCTGAAAAATTAAAAAAAAAAGACAGAAAAATTATTAATTGTTTTTTAATAACTCGGGAAAACTAATATTTTACTATTATAAATTTTTAAAGTCGATATTTACTTATTTTAACAAAAAAGAAATTATTAAAGCACTACATTTCTTCTCTCTGAATCATTGACAGTATTGACAAATTTAATACATAAATTGTAAAGAAGATTTTTATAAATTTTTCAAACATTTTTTTTATCTATTATGTCAATGTGACAGTATATTATTATAATTTGACTGATTAAATTAATCAAGCGTGCTTTGAATCAAAAATCAGTGACTTCTACTGGCAAAACAATTCTTTTAACAGATGAATCAGTCAAAATGTCTGACTAACTAAATCAGTCTCTTGAAGTAACTGATTTTCAGTTAATAGAAGTGTCTGATTTGTCTGCCATAATGAAATAGTAAAATTATTTCTAAATCAGAATTCTTCATTAATGACTGATTTAATTTGTGAAAGTTACTGATTACGTAATTAAATGACGGATTCAATCAATGAAGGTTGCAGTTTAGATAATTCAAAATGACTGATTCGGTCAGTGGATGTAACTTATTAGATCAATTTACATTTATTGGGCGAAAATAAATAATCTAAGTTCAAAATTAATTTTTTTCGTTGAATTCAACTTTTTTTGATTTCAAATCAAAGTATGTTTTTGTTGTAATGTCAACTATTGCATTTTCGGTTGAAAATACATATTTATATTTAAAATTTAACCACTTCGTTGGAAGTGGAACTACTTTGTTGAAGAATCATTTTTTGTTGAAAACTGATTCTGTTAATTGAACATTCAACTATTTGATTACGGATTCATTTTATTAGTGTCAAACCCAATTTCATCGTTGAAAATTGAACTATTTTTTTGAAAATTAGTTGTTTTTTTGGTTAAAAATTAATTTCTTTAGTTAAATTCAACTGGTTTTTATATAAAATAAAAATTTTTTTTTGTTGAAATCTAAACGTTTTTGTTAAGAATACATCTTTTTTTGTTTAAAATTTTGATATTTGATTGACAGTTGAACAAACTTTTTTTATATTCATTTTTTTTTTTTAGTTGTGGATTCATGATTTTAGTTCAAAATCTATCTCTTTGGTTGCAAATTTCACTTCTATTGACAAATTCGTTTTTTTTTTTGTTAAAAATCATTCTCTTAATTGAAAATTTAACTATTGCATTTATGGTGGAAAATTGATCCTTGTTAGTGGAAAATTCAAATATTTGGTTGAAATTTCGTGTACATATTTGGTTGAAAATTCGTTAATCGGTTAATGATGAATCATTTTAGTTTAAAATTGATCTGTTTGGTTGAAAATTTAACTCTTTTGTTGAAAATACCTTTTTTTTGGTGGAAAATTTTGTTCTTAGCCGAAAAATCTCTTTTAGTTTGTTTAAAAATTCAAATAATTTGTTCAAAATGGAACTGTTTTGTAAAAAATGATTCTTCTGGTCAATGATTCATCATTTTAGTTTAAAAATCATCTGTTTGGTTGAAAATTTAACTTTTTTGTTGAAAATACCTTTTTTTGGGTAGAAATTTTTGTTTTTAGCAGAAAAATCTTTTTTTGTTTGTTTAAAAATTCAAATAATTAGTTTAAAATTGAACTACTTTGTAAAAATTCATTCTTCTGGTTAATGATTCATCATTTTAGTTTAAAAATCATCTGTTTGGTTGAAAATTTAACTTTTTTGTTGAAAATACCTTTTTTTTGGCAGAAATTTTTGTTTTTAGCAGAAAAATCTTTTTTTGTTCGTTTAAAAATTCAAACAATTAGTTCAAAATTGAACTACTTTGTAAAAATTCATTCTTCTGGTTAATGATTCATCATTTTAGTTTAAAATTCATCTGTTTGGTTGAAAATTTAACTTTTTTGTTGAAAATACCTTTTTTTTGTAGAAATTTTTGTTTTTAGCAGAAAAATCTTTTTTTGTTTGTTTAAAAATTCAAATAATTAGTTCAAAATTGAACTACTTTGTAAAAATTCATTCTTCTGGTTAATGATTCATCATTTTAGTTTAAAAATCATCTGTGTGGTTCAAAATTTATCTTTTTTGTTGAAAATACCTTTTTTTTGGCAGAAATTTTGGTTTTTATCAGAAAAATCTTTTTTTGTTTGTTTAAAAATTCAAATAATTAGTTGAAAGTTGAACTGCTTTGTAAGAATTTATTCTTTTGGTTAATTATACATTATTTTAATTGGAAATTTATCTGTTTGGTTGAAAATTTATTACTTTTGTTGAAAATTCACATTTTTGGTAGAAAAATAATCTCTTTAATTTAACTATATTAAATATTGAATAAATTATAATTGAATTAATAATCAAGTAATTGAATAAATGATAATAATTTAATAATTTTTTTAGTTTTGAATGGTTAAAATTATACAGTTCTGCATTTTCATTTTTCCCTTTCATAAGTTTCAATTTTGCAATTATAATTGAAATTGTTTAATTTTCAAAGGTATATTTAATAATTAAAAAATACTTGATTTAAAAAAATTGAGTTTACTTTAAATGATTTAAATTTCAAAGAGTAGTAGTATAAAAAAGCTTTAATATCACAATAAATTTTTGGCAGCCAACATTTTTTTCAGTTCGAAATGAAGTTCGAATACGTTTAAGTTTCAATGCCCCGAAGTACACATTTTTTCATTTTTAATGTTTCCCATTTAAAATTACTTTTTATTTTGAACACTTTTTTTAGAATAATTCAATTTTAACGGTTAATAATTTGAAACTTGATCGGTTAAAATGACAGCGAATTTTATTTTTGGATGATAGAAAAATTTCTCGAATCAATTTTAATTTTGGAAATATAATAACAACTTAAAACTCTAGAACTTCTGCAGCTTCAACTTCGAAACATTCAATTTAGTTTTCAATTCGAAATTGTCATATTTTAATAGTTTCGAATTGAAAATTATTGAAATTTAGTAGTTAAAAATTTTGAATTATTCAATTTTGAACTTTTGTAATTAGAAAGAATACAACTTCGATTCCTTTGAATTATAATGATCCAATTTTCAAAATTCTAATATGAAAGTATTTTAGTTTTTAATATTTTGAGATTGTCTATTTTCGAAATATTAATCTGAAATCATTCAATTTCGAGAATCTTTGATTCAAAATAAAAATTTTCAATTTTGAACTCTTTGAATTAGAAATGATAAGTACAATTTCAACTTCTTTCTAATGAAATTATCCAATTTTCATTCCATTCGAAATATTGTACTTTTTTTTTAATTTTTGAAATTATTAATTTCTTTTTCAGATGTTTAAAGCTCATTTAAAAATTTGTTTAATAATAGATTTTTAAATTTTTCATATTTTTAATGGTAGGAAATAAAAATCCAGAGACCTAAAGGCGCGCTGTGCGCCCGAGCGTTTCTTGCTGGCACTTTTGTTTTTTGTTATTAATTAAATAATTAGGTTTCGCATTATTTAAAAAGCTATTAACCCTTACAGGAACTAAAAAAAAAGTGTTGAATGAAAAAAAATTATAGACCCTAATGCCAAATATATAAATCTTCTTCACAATTATGATACTTGGTTTAATTGAAAACCGATATATTTCGAAAAACCAGCAAAGATATCATTTAACTTATACTTGAAGTGTCGGAAAAAATTGTTCTCTGCAATTAACTTCAGATTAATTATTATTTAATGAATTCAGTTAATTGAAGCGAATTATTTGCGTTTGTTGTTTTATCGTGGATATTATTAGACATAAATATTGACACTTGAGTTGATGTTCGGTTGGAAATTTTATTAAATCCAATCATTCAATAATAAATGTGGTTTACCGATTGCGATGAGTTGGTCATATGGCACGTGTTTTTTATTGTCTGTCCTCCTCTATAGGGACCAGCTAAGTAATGAGGTGCTGCAAATAGTAAAGTTCCTAAACCTAAGACTAGGCAACCCGCTCCTATATACCTGTGAACAAAAAATTAATGAATTAGTTAATTAATAAGTAAGGAGCGGATTAGAGCCACTGTGAAGTTTGCTGACGAGCGCAGCTCGGCTCTCACATGCGGAGAACCCCTGTCAGATGAGTGGCAAGCGTGCGCGCGCACCGGAATGCACGTTGCTTCGCAACCCCCTCTCTTGCCGGGCCGACGGTTCTCAGCACGTGAGAGCAGAGCTGCGCTTGACAGCTAACTTCACAGTGGATCTAATCCCCTCCCTGGAAATAAGGGACAAAATAAAAAGGAAAAATAAGTACAAACTGTAAACTCTTTTGGGAAATATTAAAGTGAACATTATAAATCTACTTGTTTTGACCAATTTTTTTAAAAATTATTTGATTTTCATATGAAAGTTAAACAAACCTGGGTTTGGAGGCATTTATACGACCTCCTAAAAAACTAACAGGAATCAACAAAAGAAAACTGGCAACATCATATCCTCCTGCTATTAGGCCAGTTTGAGAAGAACTCAACCCAAATCTTCTTTCTATTGTCGTAATCACGACATTAATTAGTCCATTTACCACCAATCCTAAAATTAAATTAAATTATTTTATTTCGATGGAGTTTTTTTCTTAAAAATCTTTTAGTTAGTTAGTAAGGAATTCTTTTTATTATTATTTTATTAATTTTGTACGATATATTTTTATCGTTCATATTTATTCTGATATTTCAATAAACATCATATCAAAACGAATTAAGTATGATTGTTTATTATGATAAAGCAATAACTGTCTGAATGCTAGACAGCAATGAGGAAATTTTAATTAATCGACTATTCCATCAAAGGTTTGATGAGCGTCAGAGGGCAAAAACGTGATAAGGCAATTTTTTATTGCCGCAGTTGGATAAACTTTGTTTCAATTAATCCGTGTGTATCACTGACTTGTCTACAAAAGTGAACGGATTTTTTATGGTTGCAAGTGGAAACATATTTTTAATTATTTACTAGATTTTTAAATTTTCATATAGATTTTTCTATAATGGAAAAAAAAACATATTTTCAAATGGAACAGAATTCGATTTTTTATAGAAAAAGAAGGTTTGTTTGCAAGGAAATAAAATATTTCAAATCTAAAAGGTTTTTGAATAATTTTAAGTTACTTTATTTATTTTTTTATTTATTCTTTTATTTCAATCCGGGTACTTTTGATTTGAATTTGAAATCTCGAATAACAATTTTGAGCTGACAAGCACCTGTGCAAATTTGGGCTTTCATTTACGAGTACTCATTTCTCTTTTTGTCCCTTGATCCAGGGTTTTAATTAAACGTCAACCCTACGGCCAATTTGTTTCTAAACCCGTCACTTGTACCAGAAAGTCTGTTCATTTCAAATTTACTTTCAAAAACTAAACCTTTGAACTTAAATTGATTAAAAATCTTATTTTAAACTTATTTTAAATTATTTATTTTATTTTAAACTATTTATATTTTTAGGAATGAGTAGACCCGGATCGTAGCCCTCGTACTTTCGGTCCATCATGTTTGGATCTTATTATATTTTTGAAACTTATGTTTGTTTTTTATTTTTTTTCACTCTACATTTAAATCCGTCAAAAATTAAATGGATGATTTTTAGTCAATAGAAGTGACTGATTTGTTTGCTATAATAAAATAGTAAAATTATTTCTAAATTAAATGTCATC
>JAWWEA010000021.1:70332565-70344119 GCA_035222095.1 Andricus quercuspetiolicola | reverse complement strand
ATCGAAAATTCCTTTTCCAAAAATCAGTTGAAGTTTTAGTTTTTGAGTTATCAAATATTTAGGCTGGACCAATCAGGAGCGCGGTATAAACAGACGTGCGTACGTGAGCGAGAGTGCAACGCAGTGTGCTGAAGCGATCGCATGCGTGCAGGATATTCCGCACGCGTGCGAGCGATACCGCTCGCACTGTGCGCTCATTTTGTTATCTGGGAATAGTTGAACTTTTAAGCGTAAAAGATGAATTTTTATCACAGAAACAATGAATTTGCAACAAAGCAGTTAAATTTTCCAACAAGAAGGACAATTTTTCAACAAAGTAGTTGAATTTTTAATCACACAGTTGAATTTTTAATCTACTAAGATGAACTTCCAACCAAATCATCGCGAATTTTTGAACAAAAAATAATGAACTTCACAAAAAACAGTTGCATCCAAAAAGACGAATGTTCAAAAAATAGTTAAATTTTCAACAAAATAGTTAAATTTTGAGCAAAATAATTAAATTTTTAACAAAATAGTTGATTTTTTACCAAAATAATTAAAATTTCAACAAAATAGTTGAATTTTTGAACAAATAGTTGAATTTTCAATCAACAAAGATGAATTTTCAATCGACAAAGATGAATTTTCAAACAAATGATCGTGAATTTTTGAACAAAAAAGATTAAACTTCACCAAAAACAGTTGCATCCAAAAAGACGAATGTTAAAAAAATAGTTAAATTTTCAACAAAGTAGTTAAATTTTCAGCAAAACAATTAAATTATTAACAAAATAGTTGATTTTTTACCAAAATAATTAAATTTTCAACAAGATAGTTGAATTTTTGACCAAATAGTTGAATTTTCAATCTACAAAGATGAATTTTCAAAGAAATGATCGTGAATTTTTGAACAAAAAACAGTAAACTTCACCAAAAACAGTTGCATCCAAAAAGACGAATGTTAAAAAATAGTTAAATTTTCAACAAAATAGTTGAATTTTTGACCAAATAGTTGAATTTTCAATCTACAAAGATGAATTTTCAAACAAATGATCGTGAATTTTTGAACAAAAAAGAGTAAACTTCACCAAAAACAGTCGCATCCAAAAAGACGAATGTTCCAAAAATAATTAAATTTTCAACAAAATAGTTCAATTTCCAGCAAAACAATTAAATTTTTAACAAGTTAGTTGATTTTTTACGAAAATAATTAAATTTTCAACAAGATAGTTGTATTTTAACCAAATAGTTGAATTTTCAACCTACGAAGATGCATTTTCAACCAGATGGTCGAATTTTTAAACAAAAAAGATTAAACTTGAACCAAAAAAAGTTACATTTTCAATCCAAGAGGAACAATTTTCTGTCCAAAAAGACGAATGTTTAACAAAACAGTTAAATTATTAACTAATTAGTTAAATTTATAACAAGTTAAGTAAATTTTCAAGGAAATAGTTGAATTTTCAAATAAAATAATAAATCCTCATAAATAAATATGTAAAGATTTTTCAGTCAAGAGGTAAATCAAATTTGAACTTGAATGTTAAATTTTCTAACCAAAAACGCAAATGTTACAGAAAACAGTTGACTTTTCAACTAAATAATTTAATTTTGTATGAAAATAACAGAATTTTCAACACAAAAAGCCGAATTTTCTACAAAACAGTTGAATTTTGCACAAAATGTAATTTTTAAACAAAATGTAATTTTTGAACAAATAATTGAATTTCAAACTAAAAAGTATGAATTTTCAACCAAGATTGTAATAGTTCAATTTTCAGTTGAAAAAATTGATTTTCAACATATGAATGAATTTCCAACCAAAGAGATGGATCTTTAACTGACCAAATGAATGTTTAATAAATTAGTTCAACTTTGAAACAAATAGTTGATTTTCCGATAAGATAAATTTACTACCAAAAAAGACGAATCTTCACAAAATACATAAATTGTTAATGAAATCGTTAAATTTTTAACTAAAAAGGATCAATTTTTAACCAATAATAGAATAGTTCAATTTTCAATTAAAAAAATTAATTTCCAATCAAAAAAGAACGAATTTTCTAACAAAATAGTTCAATCTTCAAAATACAATAAATTTTTAACAAAGTTATTCAACTTGCAGTAAGAAAGATGAATTCTTAATTAAAAATTTAGTAGATGAATTTTCAGCCAAAAACGATAAATTTTCAACAAAAAATAGAATAATTAAATTTTGAGTGAAAAGAATTCCTTTTCAACATAAAATGATCGAATATTCAATCAAATGGTCGTATTTTCAACCAAATAGTAAAATTTTTAACCAAAAGAGATGAATTCTGGACTGAGAATATATTAGTAAAATTTTCAATTAAAACGAGTTGACTTTCAATGAAAAATAGTTGGATTTTCTTATCTGTTTCTATTAATTCAATTCGGATTCAAGGCAAAAACGAGAAAAAGGGGGAATTTTTTGAAAACCGGGGAAAAACGGAGAATTCTTTAAAAAAGGAATAAAGAGGGGAATAGGGGAACGAGCGTGTAGTTTGTATTTAGATGCTTAACTTGTAAAATAGAATCACTAATTTTCATTTTTTCAAACATTTCAAAAAATTGTTATTCACATTTATTCACATTTTCCCTCCCGGACGTCATAAATCGTCAGGCAGTGAGACGTTTTTGAACGGCTAGTAATGTAAATTACTAACCTTCTGTTTACTAATTTTGATTGAGAAGATTAAAATTATCAAATAATTATCAGAAAATAAACTTTACTTTTCTCTGACTTTTTTTTTTAACCTGAAATTTTGTTTTGTATGCTCCTTATCGCACAGGGAAAACAAGTCGATGAAACATTGCTCCATAGATAATGACACTTCTTTATTCACTTAAGTTATGCAAATTAGTCTTTCCACGCGAGATAAAAAAATGCTTTCTCGCCTTTAAAAAAAAACTATTTTTTGACCAAATAGTTAAATTGTCAACTAAAGAGATGAATTTTCAACTGAAATTCTAAATCTTCAACCAACAAAATTAATTTTTAACAAAGTCGTTCGAGTTTCAACCAAGTAGTTAAATTATTAACCAAAAGCGGTGAAATTTCAACCAAATAGTTACATTTTTAACTAAAGAGATGAATTTTCAACTGAAATTCTGAATCTTCAACAAAAGAAATGAATTTTTAATAATGTATTTTGATTTTCAACCTAGTGGTTGAATTAATAACCAAAAACGATGAATTTTCAACCAAGAAGATTAATTTTCAACAAAGCAAAGACGAATTTTCAACAATAAAACACTTTAAATTTCACTCAATCAGATGCATCCGCAACTAAAATTATAAACCATTGACTCTAATGATGAATCTTCAACCAAAAAAATGAATTTTTAACAAAGTAGTTCGAGTTTCATCCAGGTAGTTAAGTTATTAACCAAAAGCGACGAATTTTCAACCAAATAATTAAATTTTTAACTAAAGAGATGAATTTTTAACTGAAATTCTAAATCGTCAAACGAAAAAAATAAATTTTGAACAAAGTCGTTCGAATTTCAATGAAGTGGTTGATTTTTAATCCAAAAACTATGAATTTGCAACCAAGAAGATTAATATTCAACAAAGCAAAAACGAATTTTCAAATTTTTAAATTTAAACCAAACAGATGAATTCGCAACTAAAATTATGAACCATTGACCAAAAGTATAAAATTTCAGTAAAGCAGTTTAACTTTCAACCAAGTTGTTGAATTTTTGACAAAAAAAAAATGTATTTTCCTTCAAGAAGATTATTTTCTTTCCAAAAAAGAGGAATTTTAAGCAAAAAAAATTGAATTTTCAAAATAAAAAATATAAATTTTCAACCAAAAATGGAATAGATAAATTTTCAATTCAAAAAAATATATTATTTGAGCAAAAGAAGTGTTCAGCCAGAGATAATTTTTTAATTCTAATAATGAATCTTCACCCAAAAAAAAAAAATGAATTTTTAACAAAGTAGTTCGAGTTTCATCCAGCTAGTTAAATTATTATCCAAAAGCAATAAATTTTCAACCAAACAGTTATTTTTCGACCAAGGAGATGAATTTTTAACAAAAAATGTAAATCTTCAACCAAAAAAGTTAATTTTGAACAAGGTCCTTCGAATTTCAACCAAGTAGTTGATTCATTATACAAAAACTATGAATTTTCAACCAAGAAGATTAATTTTCAATAAAGCAGAAACGAATTTTCAACAACAAAATACTTCAATTTATAACCAAACAGATGGATTTGTAACTAAAATTATGAACCATTGACCAAAAGTATAAAATTTTAGTAAAGCAGTTTAACTTTCAACTAAGTTGTTGAATTTTCAACAAAAAAATGTATTTTCCTTGAAGAAGATTATTTTCTTTCCAAAAAAGATGAATTTTAAGCAAAATAATTGAATCTTCAAAATAAAGAGTATAAATTTTCAACCAAAAATGGAATAGATAAACTTTCAATTAAAAAAAAAATATTATTCGATCAAAAGAAGTGTTTAACCAGAGATAATTTTTTTATTCTAATGATGAATCTTCAACCAAAAAAAAATGAATTTTTAACAAAGTAGTTCGAGTTTCATCCAGGTAGTTAAATTATTATTCAAAAGCAATAAATTTTCAACTAAATAGTTAAATTTTCGACTAAAGAGATGAATTTTTAACAAAAATTCCAAATCTTCAACCAAAAAAGTTAATTTTGAACAAAGTCCTTCGAATTTCAACCAAGTAGTTGGTTCATTATCCAAAAACTATGAATTTTCAACCAACAAAGTTAGTTTTCAACAAAGCAAAAACGAATTTTCAACAACAAAATACTTCAAATTTTTTTTCAAACAGATGGATTTGCAACTAAAATTATGAACCATTGACCAAAAGTATAAAATTTTAGTAAAGCAGTTTAACTTTCAACCAAGTTGTTAAATTTTCAACAAAAAAATGTATTTTCCTTCAAGAGGATTATTTTCTTTCCCAAAAAGATTAATTTTAAGCAAAATAATTGAATTTTCAAAATAAAAAATATAAATTTTCAACCAAAAATGTAATAGACACATTTTCGATTAACAAAATTAATTTTCAGCTAAAGAAATATTCAACTAAAAAGGTAAATTTTCAACTATGTATAATGACGAATCTTCAACCAAAAAAATGAATTTTTAACAAATTATTTCAACTTTCAACCAAGTAGTAAAATTTTTAATAAAAAAGATGAATTTCGAACCAAATACATAATAGTTAATATTTCAACAAAAAAATTTCAATCTTAAATATAAAAGCGAATTTTGAATAAAATATTGTTTGGAAAATTAATTTTCAACCATAGAGATCAGTTTTCAACTAAAATAATTTATCTTTAACAAAAAAAGTAATTTTTAACAATTTAGGTCTATTTTCAACTAAGTAGTTGAATTTTCAACGAGATAAGATTAATTCTCAATGAAAAATTAATTAATTGATATTCAAACCAAAAAATATTTTAATTTTAAATAAAAAAATAGTTTCATTTAAACAAAAAGATGAATTTTTGGATCGAGAAGATTTTTTTCTACTAATAAAGACGAATCGATCAAATCATTAACGTCCACTGATCGAATCAGTAATTTGGAATTATCTGAACACTAAGTTCCATCGATTATTTGATTCATTTTGAATGATATAACCAGTAACTTTTAATAATAAAATCAGTCATTTTGATTGACTTAATCCGTAACTTTCAATATGTTAATCAGTCATTTATGGCTAATTTTGATCGTTTATTGAAATCTAGAAATTGAATGAAGAATTTTAATTAAGAAATACTATTATTACTTTATTGCAGCAGACAAATCAGTCATTTCTTTTAAAAGAAAATCAATTATTTCAAGTGACTATTTGAATCAGTCAGAAGTATTGACTGATTCATCTGTTCCAACGTGATCAGTAGAAACCACTGATTTTTCAGTCAAGGCATGCAGGATTAATTTAAATAGTCAAATTTGACTGATTTAAAATTAGAGTGTACTATAAAAAATTTAGACAGTGTTTACATTTATAAAATTTGCATAGATCTGACTCAATGAATTTTGCATCATTTTGTATTAAATTAAACGAACATTAGAATAAGACAAATTTGAAGTAATTTTTTATTTTTACACGAGGAAAAGTGGAAATTTAGAATTTATCAAAATTACAGTAATGATTATTGTCAAGTTTCATTTTAGTAAGAAAAGACTTACAGAATTATCGTTGGTCTCATTTTGGAATCCAGGATTATCAGCACCCTGCATTTTTTACTGAAAAAAAAATTAGACAATAATAATATGTGCCAATAATAAGAATAATATGTAAGGATATTTTGTTATCTTGAAAGTAATTTATTAATGATAATTACACATTTATTAATTTGAAACTAAGGAACTCAAGAACTTTACTCATCCTTTCGTCACAGTTTATTCTTATATAAAATAATACTCCTTAATCGTAGGTTATTAACATTTCTTTACTTTCACTTTCTTTTGAATTCTGTGAATTAAGTGGTTGGGTGCAATAACGGCGTCCTTCTTTAAAATCACTTTTTTAAATTTGTTTTGTACACAGCTTTGCAAATAACTTTTTTTTTTCTTTGATAATAGTAGAAGAAGAACCAGTGATGTAAGTGATACCAGAGACCTAAATGTTATTTTTAGTACGCAGAAGTTATTTTATTTCATTTGACGTCAAACCCCATGACAGATAAAAGCAAATAAATATGAAAAACAAGTGTCTTTTAAAAATTTAAGTGCACCGTTATTATATCCAGTTCAATTGTTCCTTTACCACATTGATTCGGAGATGTTCTCTTATGATGTTGTTCGATATCGACTATTCTCGGCAGGAATAACAAATTATTTTATACTTATTGTTTTTATATTAAAAAAATTAGTAAAAATTGTCTTTTTATATATTAATCTAATAAATAAGACATACCTGACAATAAAACTGCATCAGGAAAGTACCTGCGTGAGTATGCTTGATTGTTGTGCAATTATTTGTCCCATGCACTCACTCATGCGGTGTAATTTAAAGAATCTTTTGCACTCTTATTTCCTTGAAGAAGCAATTTTAGTATTCCGACAAATACCTTTTAAAGACTCATTATCTAAATTATAGTTTCAAGGTGACTTAAAAAAATCTTATTACGAATTCAATTTTTCTTGAAATAGCATATAGGAAGTAATATAAAACTAAATTCTCATGATAAAGAAGCATGTTATATAATTGAATTTTTATAAAGTGTGTCAAAGCAAACTATTTTTAAAGAGCAAGGATAAACAGGTCTCGAATCTTCAAATATTTTAATTTTAATTATAAAATTCGTAGAGTTTCCTGAAGACAAAAATCACTAATTAAATGTATCATCACGAAAATAAATTACTGGAACGTTATCAACTCACCATATGCAATAGTTTTATTTTGTACAATAATTTATGAAATGATATATTTATTTCTTCCAAATACAAAATCTTTTCATTAATTTATGAAATAATAGTCTGAACATTTATAAACATTTAGAGTATTTTAGTATTACGAAAAATCGGTTAGATAACGTACTTTACATAAGATAGTGTTTTCATATCAAGCTGAAAATATTCATTTGTAAAGTTGGACAAATTGCACTAGTTATACTTATTTCTCCCTTGGAATCATAATAGTTGTTGCAACAATTTTTTAGTTATTTATAGCTTTTGAAATATTTTTTTTTCAATTTAAGGAAGTATTTAAAAGGCATTTTATACATTTTCTCAGAGATTTAATGTTATGCCCACTGACCGTACGAGGAACGCGTCTGGACTGACTCTCACTACTGACAGGCATTGGTTTTAAAACAGAGTGGGGCTTAGTAATTTCCTATTTACAAAATATGATTTTACCTTCTGATTTAATTCATGCTTATAGAATGCATATGACTATTATTTACATTTTTTTTGCACTATCGCAAAAATTACAAATTTGAAAAGCTTTTATTCTTTTCGATTAGAGGCCATCCATAAACTAGGTTACTAATTTTGACTAATTTTTTAGCCCCCCCCCCCCCATGAAAACTAACGTAGTCATGAATAATGCATTTTTAATCCAAAAGGACTAATTTTTAACACAACGGTCGAATTTTCGACATAAAGTTGAATTTAAAGAATAAGTTATTTTTCAACAATTAGTTTCTCGATCCGATATTAGTTAAAAATATAAGTAAATGTGTAGAAATATCACTATAGAATAAATAAATTTTTCTGAAACTTTTCTATCATGAAATATGGATTTTATACCCAAACCAAATTTCCATCTCAAAAAATTAATGTTTAACAAAAAAAAATTCAATGAACTGGATTTAACAAAAAAGACGACTTTTTTACCTAATAGGTGAATCCTTAATCAATAATATGAATTTTCAACAAACAAGATTAATTTTCTACAAAATAGTTCATTTTTTGACATATAAAAAATCAATTTTAAACAAAAAATATCATAGTTTCAATTTATGGATAAAAAGGTTAATTAAAAAAAAAAAAACATAGATTTTCAATCCAGAAGGACCAATTTTTTAACAAAACAGTTGAATTTTCGACAAAAAAAGATGTCTATCAAAATAGTTAATTTTTTAACCCACAAGGATGTATTTTCAACCAAATTATCGAATTTTTAATTTAAAAAAATTAAAATTGAACCAAAATCAGTGAAATTTTCAATACAAAAAGACAAATTTTTTAGAAGACAGTTGAATTTTCAAACCAAAAAGCAGATTTTTTAACAAAAAAAGTTCATTTTAAACAAGCAAGATGAATTTTCTACCAAAAAACGAATTTTAACCAGTTGAATTGAAAGAAAAAAATTAATTTCTAACAAAATAGTTGAATCCTCAAACTTCAAGAATGATGTTGAATTTTTAATCAAAAAAGATGATTTTCAAACCAAATAATTGAGTTTCTAACTAAAAGATATTTGTTGAATTACAAATGGAATCGCCAAATTTTCAGCTTAAAAAATGAATTTTTAACAAAAAATAAAAACGAATTTTCAATCCTAAAGGACGAATTTTAAACAAAGCAGTTGAATTTTCAAACAAGACAGATTAAGACTCAACCCAAAGTAGTGAAATATTCAAGTCAAAAAGAAAATTTTTGTAGAAGACTGTTGAATGTTCAACCCAAAAAAATGAATTTAAAAACAATGTTAATTTTTAACCAGCAAGATTACTCTTCTACAATAAGGGATTAATTTTGTACCAAAACCAAATTTTCGGCTTGAAAAATTAATTTCTAACAGAAAAGAATACAAATTTTTGATGAATTGGATTCAATAAAAACAAAACGAATTTTTTCCCCCAATAGAGGAATCCTTAACCAAAAAGAAGAATTTTTAATAAACAAGATTAATTTTGTAATCAAAAAGACGAATTTTCAAAAAAATGCATGAATTTTCTACCAAATAATTCATTTCAAATTTTTCATCTTATAAAAAATTAATTCTAAGCCAGAAATGGAATAGTTAAATTCCCAACCTGTAAGAGTGCAATTTTCAAGCAAAAAAACACAAATTTTTTTGAATATTCAAATTTTCGGATAAAAATCTCATTTTTAATAAAAAAAAACACGAATTTTAGATCTAAAAACTTGAATTTTGACCGAAACAGTTTATTTTCAACAAGAAAGATAAATTTTTCACCAAAAGACGAATTTTCAACCAGTTAAATTGAACAAAAAAAAAATTTTTTTTAATTATGAATGGAATCGTCAAGTTTTCAGTTAAAAAATTAATATTAAAAAAAAAACGAATTTGCAACAAATTGAATTCAATCGAAAAAGACGAATTTTCAACACAATGGGGGAATGCTCAACCAGAAATATGAATTTTCAGCAAAAGAGATTAATTCTTTTATCAAAAAGGCGAATTTTTAACAAGATACATGAATTTCCTACCAAGTAATTAATTTTTTAATATATAAAAAATAACTTTTCAACCAAAAATGCAAAAGGTAAATTCTATGGAAAAATAATTAATTTTAAAAAATACGAATTTTCAACAAAAAAAGATCAATTTTCACCCAAAAAGATTAATTGCTCACGACGAATATTAATGTTTAACCAAAAAGACGAATTTTCAAGAAAATACATCAATTTTCAATAAAATTGTTGAATTTTGAAGCCAAACAAATAAATTATCTGCAAAACAATTAAGTTTTCAACCGGGAATTTTTAAACAAAAAAGTTATGTTTCTACCAAAGAGTTAAATTTTGATGAAAAAATATTTTAAGTTTTAACCAAATAGTTGAAATTTGAACAAAAAATATGAATTTCCCACAAAAATGTTCACTTTCAACCACATAGTTTAATTTTCTACCAAATTGTTAAATTCTTAAGCCAAATATGAAGTTTCAATTAAAATGGTGAACATTCAGCCAAAAAATAATAATAATTTTTTAAGAAGTAGTTTAGCTATGAACCAAGTATTTGATTTTTCAGCCAAAAAAAAACGAATTTTCTACAAAATAGTTAAATTTTTTACTAGAAAAGATGAACTTTCAATTAAAAATATCAATTTCAAAACAAAAATTGAATATTAATGAATAATAAATAATTGAAATAAAATAAGTATTCAAATATTCAAGTATTCAAATAATTGAATACATTTTCAGTTGAAAAAATTATTTCTCGATCAAAGAAAACAAATTTTCAACGAAATAGTTAAATTTTCAACCAAAGAGGTGAATTTTCAATTAAAATGATGAATATTCAACAAAAAAAAATTGAACAAAGGAGTAGAACATTCAATAGAAAAGATGAGTTATTAAACAAAAAGACTACTATTCAAAATAGTTTCATAATAGTAGACTTTTCAACAAAAAATAGTTGGATAGTTGGATTTTCTCTCACCAACCGTAGTTTTTGTCGGAAACTTCTCCCCCCTCAAATTGGTAACGTAGTTTATGGATAGCCCCTTAGTGGAGAGTTTATAAATAATTGAGGTCCCTTAGCAATATTTTTAACGCTGCACAACCGATGAGTTTACGAACACTGTATTTTTTAAATATTTCTTATATAGATAATAATTTACTTAGTTATAAATGTTACAATATTCCTATTGTATAAGTTATATAATAGATTTCCTATATTAGTTAACAATATAAGTAAATATGTAGAAACATCACTATAGAATAAATAAAATTTTCTGAATTACAGAATTACTAAATCCTATGTTTAACAGTTTAAATAAAAAATCATTGTTTTTATCACACAAATCTTGATACTTAATTTAAGTTACCGTATATCAGGATTTAATGAGCTTTAATGTATTTCTATATTTACACTCTTTGTCAAATAAAGTGATTCATGTTCCAAATTTGTAAACTTATAAGAGATAAGATACTCTACTTAAGATAAGAGTTTCGATTGTTTTCATTTCATTATTCAGATTGTATTATCACTTGAACAAAAATATTATTTAAAAATTTTTAATTGATCACCTATTTTGATATTTAGCTCTGTTTCCCCACATTACTCCCTTCCCCACCGAGAGAGTCACGCTTACCCCGAAAGGGAAATGGCTTAATGGTATAATAATA
>JAWWEA010000021.1:70207749-70220466 GCA_035222095.1 Andricus quercuspetiolicola | reverse complement strand
CACTCAACCTAAAATACCTAATCGGTTAAACGTAGAAATTATTCGAATTGTCGCGGAACACTAGTAATTAATTTAAAAATATTGTCTTGAATAATCGAAACAATTTTATTATTTTTCAGCGTTGTTCGTGCTGTATCCATATTTGACAATTCATATGAGGGAACTCGGAATCAATGTGCAAGAAACTGCTTTAATGAGTGCAGTTACCCCACTTGCAGTAATTATTATGCCACCCTTGGCAGGAATAGTTGCGGATCGAATAGGAAACTTTCGAGTGGGTGATTTAAATATTATTATTATTTTGTTTTTATTTTAAGAAATTTCGCCTCAGCCCGGATTTGAACCGGGGACGCCACTATACATGAGTGGCGCGTTAACCAATTATGCTACCGAGACTATGTCAGATCATTGCTTGTTTCTCCTATATCACATGGTGACGCAAGTCTGCATCTCTTTACTCTGTGAAACTTTTTTAAATGAATACTTTAGTCTGAAGAATTTTCAAAGAATCAGAATATAAATTTAAACAATGATGTTATTTTGTTATTATTGTTTTATTATTATTTAATTACATAAGATAAACAAGAAAAGATCTGCCACAGCTTTGGTGGCGTAATTGGTCAACGATCCACTCATGTATAGTGGTGTTCCTGGTTCAAATCCGGGCTGAGGCAGATTTTTTCTCGTTTCTCCGAAAATTATAGATTATTTAATATTTAACATAAAAAATTAATTAACACTCTGGTCAAGAGAATAACGTGATTGTTTAAATAATTATATTTGATTTCATTCATTCACTTTTTCCACATTGAAGCTCTTGTGTTTCTGAATAGACATGCTTATTATAATTGACTTTTAAGTTATTACTTTTACACTTTAGATTAAAATGATGAATTTTAAAAATCGTGATGCACAATTTGAAAATTATAAATTTTTAATAACTTTGTTTCACATTTCTCATTTGAAAATGTTTCAATTTTAAACAACGCTTGGAATTGTTTAATTTTTAACGCTTCAAGTTTGCATCCATTAATTTTGAAAGTAGTTGTGAAACTTTTAAGATTTACAATATTTGAAATTCTTCAATTTTGATAGGTGAAAATCACAGTGATTTTTTTTTGTACAGAAATCTCATTTTTTTATAAAAAAATTTATCCAATCACTATAAATGTCATTTGAGAGTACATGATATATTATAGTTTTTAATTTGGTTTTGGTGCGGATACTATTGTCTTCAACGATTTATGACTCTTTTCATATTAATTTAAAAATTTTTTCCTTAGAACTGAAAAAAATTAAAACCCTTCAAATGTTTAAATTTCATGAAATTCCAAAAAATCTGATGATATATCTTGAAATCCTGAAAGACTTATTGAAACATATTGATATCTTTTAAAATGCTCTAAATTTACTTAAATCTTCAGAAATCTTCTAAAATCATTCAAAAATCTTTTGCAATATTTTAAAATAGTCTAAAAACAAAATTTGTTTTCAAATTCATGGGTCCCATAAAGTCATTCCAAATTTTTCGAAATTCTAGGAAGCTCTTTAAAACCGCATGAGATATTTTTGAATTCCTTGAAAATTCCCTGGAATATTTTAAAACACCCTAAAATCTTTAAAATCCCTCGAAAAAACTTTTAATCTCTTTAAAATTCTTCGGAATCTTTCACAATACCTTAAATTTTTTATATGCTTTATTTTTCCTTCAAATTCCTTAAATTTATTGAAAAGTCTTTGGAATCTCTTGAAATCTTTGAAATCCTTCAATTTTTGTGAATAAATTCTATGAAATCCATTAAAGTATTATCAAATCGCTCGAATTCTTTTAAAATACCGTTAAACCATATAGGCCCTATAAAATTTATCAAAATCATCTGAAATTCCTTAAAGCCACATGGAATATTTTTAAATTCCCGAAAATATTTTAAATGCTTTAAAATTTTATGAAATCCCATGAAATTTTTTTGAACTTTCGAAAATTCCTTGGAATTTTGTGAAGTACCCTAAAATATTGTAAATCCTTTAAAATTTTATGAAATTCCACGATATTTTTTTTAACTCTTGAAAATTCCTTGGAATCTTTCAAAATATCCTTGAACCCTATAAGTCCTATGAAATCCTTTAAAATCTTCGAAAATCCCTTAAAACTGCATAAAATTATTTTAAATCCCTCAGCATCATTATAATCCTTGGGAATTCCTTGGAATTTTTTCATCTCTTAAAACTCCTTGGAATTATCTAAAGTACTCTAAAATATTTTTAATCTTTTGAAATTTCAATTTATACATTTTTTTTATTTATCATATTTAATAATTTTTCCACGAAATTTTTTTAAACTTATGAAAGTTACTTGGAATCTTTCAAAATATCCTAAAATCTCTGAAATCCTTTAAAATATTATAAAATTCCTTGTGATCTTTTGAAATATTCTTAAACCCTGTAGGTTATATAATATCCTTTAAAATCTTCCAAAATTCTTTAGAACGGCATTAAATGTTTCTAAATTCTTCAACATTAATAAAATCCTTGGATGTTCCTTGAAATTTTTTAAATCTCTTGAAAATATTTTGGAATCCTCTGAAGTACCCTGAAATATTTTAAATCCTCAGAAATTTTATGAAGCCCCATAACATTTTTTTAAGCCCTGAAAAATTCCTTGGTATCTTTCAAAATATCCTTGAACACTATAGGTCCTATGAAATCCGTTAAAATCTTCAAAAATTCCTTAAAACTGCATAAAAAGATTATAAATCGCTTAGCATCATTATAATCCTTGGAAATTCCTTGGAATCTTTTAATCTCTTGAAAATTCCTTGGAATTCTCTAAAGTACTCTCAAATATTTTAAATCTTTTCAAATTTCGTTTTATATTTTTTTTCTATTTATTATATTTAATAATTTTCCCATGAAATTTTTTTAAGCTTATAAAAGTTCCTTGGAATCTTTCAAAATATTCTAAAATCTCTGAAACCCTTTAAAATATTATAAAATCCCTTGAGATCTTTTAAAATATCCTTAAACCCTGTAAGTCCTATAAAATCCTTTGAAATCTTAAAAAATTCCTTAAAGCCGCATGTAATGTTTTTAAATCCCTCAACACCAGTATAATCCTTGGAAATTCCTTAAAATTTTTTTAATCTTTTGAAAATTCCTTGGATTCCTCTAAAGTACCCTAAAATATTGTAAATCCTTTAAAAATTGATGAAATCCCATGACATTATTTAAATCTTTTGAAAATTCCTTGGAATCTTCTAAAATATCCTTAAACCCTATAAGTCCTATAAAATCCTTTAAAATCTTAAAAAATTCCTTAAAACCGCATGGAATGTTTTTAAATCCCTCAACACCAGTATAATCCTTGGAAATTCCTTGAAATTTTTTTAATCTTTTGAAAATTCCTTGAAGTCCTCAAAATTCCCTAAAATATTGTAAATCCTTTAAAAATTGATGAAATCCCATGACATTATTGAAAACTCTTGAAAATTCCTTGGAATTTTTTTAAATATCCTTAAACCCTGTAGTTCCTATAAAGTCCTTCAAAATCTTTCGAAATTCTCTGAAATTTTTTAAAACCGCATGTGAGTTTTCTAAATCCCTCAATGTCACTAAAACCTTGCAAATTTTTAAATCTCTTGAAAATTCCTTAAAATCGTTTAAAATACCTAAAAATATTTTTGAATTGAAAAAAAATCATTTTTAACTTTTAAAAATTTCTTGGAATCTTTTTAAGCACCCTGAAATCTTTGGAATTCCCTTGAAATATTTGAAGTCCTGTGAAATCCTTTGAGATCCTGATAAATTTATTAGAATACCGTATTGGGAGCCTTTAAAATATTAAAATATTTGTAAATCTTCAAAAATTTTCAAAATTCACGGAAACTCTTAAAAATCTTTTTTAAACAAAATCGTGAAGTTATCTTCAAATCTTTGAAATCCTACGAAATCTCTTAAACCATGTGAAATTCTTTGCAATTTATAGAAATATTATAAAATGTACAGAAATTTTTTACACTTATTGAAATCCGCGAAAATCATTTAAAGCCCATAAAAATCCTTTGAAATCTTTAAGTTTTTCTGAAATGCCTTAGAATCATTAAAAAAACCTTGAAACCTTTTAAATCCTATGAAATCATTTAAAATACTTATGAAGTTTAGGAAAATGTTTACAATCACATTTTTTTTAATTAATTTAAATCCCTTGACCCTTTGGACTTGATTTTTATTTATTTTATTATTTAAAAATTTTGTTATTCTTGACTTGTCTTATCTTATTTAAAAAATAGTTTATTCGATGAAGAAATTACATTCTGTATATGGAAAATTATTTAAATGACCATAATTTCGTGACATATGATCTTAATTGTAAAAAACTTATACAATATATTTTTAATATAATATTTTTGCCTTTTCCAGGTATCATTAGCATTTCTAACATCCCTTGGGGGAGTAGCAGCGCTATTATTGCTCATTGTTCCTGTGGGTAGAGTTAATCTAGAATATCCAGATAGGGTAATTCTCGATGTGGGTTGTCCAGGAAGTAATGAAAATTTAATATACGAAATGAGTTCAAAATATCCTTGCGTGCCGAATCTTAAATCTGAAGTGAACATGAGGATAGAAAGTTGTGGGTGAGATCTTTATTTAAATATTATAGTTTTTAGAAAGAAAAAAATTATAATGATTTCCAAAATCTCTTTTTTTCATATAACATAAAAACAAATAATTTTAGTGATCGTCCGCATATTACGTGACAATCTGAAAGGGGTGGGGGTCGGCCCTAACTTCACAAAGTGTCACATATGAGGGCGTCCGAAAAGGTTACACTTCTCTGATCGAAAAATAAAATTTAAATCTGTTAAGATAGATAAATTTAAATAGTTAAGTTACCAAGTCAAAAAGATAAATTTTTTGGAAGGCAGTTGAATTTTTGACAAAAAAGTTAAGTTTGAGAGATGAATTTGCAACTAAGAAAAATGACTTTTCTACCATAAAAGATGAATTTTTAAACCAAAAGGAACGCATTTCCAATAAAACAGTTTATTTTTTGACCAAGAAAGATCAGTCAATCAAAATAGTTGAATTTAAAGAAAAATTTAATTTTCAACAAAATACTTGAATTTTTAACGGAATAGTTGAATTTCGAACTAAAAAAGATAAGTTTTGAACCAAAAATGTAACAGTTGAATTTGCAGTTCAAAAACTAATTTTTAACAACAAAAGAAATTATCAATCAGTTGAATAATTTTTAACGCATATAGGTGAATTTTTTTGCAAAATAGACAAGTCTTCATGCTTAAAAGTCGAATGTTTTAGAAAATCGTGGAAACTTAACCAGAAAAAAAAATTATTAACAAGAAATTTAATTTTCAATCAACAAAGGTGAATTTTTTACCAAATAGTTGAAATTTCAACTTATAAAGAGAAAATTTTCCACCAAACATGGAATGGCCACATTTTCAGATGAAAAAATTAATTTTCAACGATAAAAAAAAACGAATTTCTAACAGAACAGTTAAAATTTCAAAAAAATAGTTTAATTTTCAACCAAAAAGTTTAATTTTCTTTTAAAGTAGTTAAATTTAATTAAAAAATAAGAATTTTCAACGAAAAGGTTAATTTTCAACCAAGTAGTTTGATCTTCAACCAAATTGTTGAATTTTCAAGCCAAAAAGAGGAATTTTCTGCAAAACAGCGGAATTTTCAAAACGAAAATATAAATTTACGACAAAAAAGTTCATTATTGAAGAAACAGTTTACTTTTATACCAAAGTAATGTAATTTATTTAATTTAAAAATATTAATTTTCAACAAAAAGGGTAATTTTCAAAATAGTTTGATTTTCAACCAAATTGTTGAATTTTCAAGCCAAAAAGGAGAATTTTCTGCAAAACAGGTGAATTTTCAAAACAAAGATATGAATTTTCGACAACCAAGTTAATTTTATTTATGATCAAAAAGTTGAATTCTCAACTAAAGTGATGAATTTTGAATTTTAAAAAATTATTTTCTACAAAGTAGTTCAAATTTACACCAAGTAATTAAAAAGAATAATCAGTTTATTTTTTAACCAAGAAGAATAATTTTCTGTAAAAGAGATGAATGATCAATAAAATACATGAATTTTCAACCACGTACTTGAATTTTCAACTTTAAACCAAGTAATTTACTAAAAACCAAGTAGTATATTAAAAAAAAATGAGTTCTCAACGAAACATATGGTTAATATGACAACAAAAAATATTTTAATCCCAATTCAAAAACAGTTGAGTTCAATCAAAAGAGCCGAATTTTCTAAAAAGTTGCATTTTTAACCAAAAAGGATGAATTTTCGACCAAAAAGTAATTTGCTACCAACAAAGACGAATTTTCAACAAAATACATGAATTTTGGACCAGAAAAGATCAATTTTCAACCTGAAATGTAATAGTTACATTTTCAGTAAAGAAAATTAATTCTCAACAAAAAAAACAAATTTTTTAGCAAAATAGTTACATTTTTAACCAAGAAGTTGAATCTTTAATCAAAAAGTTTATTTTTCAACCAAGTAGATTAATTTCTTGCGACAAATATCAACAAGATACAGGAATTTTCAAACATATACTCAATTTTTTAACGAAAATAGATGAATCTTAAACTGAAAAAGATCAATTTTTCACCAAAAATTAAACGAATTGTCAACAAAATAGTCAAATTTTCAACCAAAGAGATGGATCTTCAAACAAAAAATTAATTTTGAACAAATTATTTCAACTTCCAACTAAGCGGTTGAATTTTTAACTAAAACAATGACTTTTTAACAAAATAGTTGCATTTGCAACAAAATACTTTAATTTTCAATAAAATAGTAGAATTATTAACCAAACGAGAATTTTCCACCAGACAGGATTAATTTTCAACCAAGAATGCAACAATCACATTTGCAGTAAAGAAAATTAATTCTCAACCAAAAAAAAACAACTAATTTTTTAACAAAAAAGTTACATTTCTAACCAAAGTGATGAGTTTTCAACTAAAATGATGAATTTTGAAAAAAATTCAACATTTATCCAGGGAGTTGAATTTTCAACCAAAATGTTTATTTGTTAACCAAGAAGAATTATTTTCTACACAAAATATGTATTATTAACAAGATACATGAATTTTCAACAAAGTACTTGAATTTTCAACTAAAAAAGATCAATTTTCAACCAAAAATGGAATAGTTACATTTTTTGTGAACAAAATTAATTCTCAGTCAAAAAAATAATAATTATCCAACAAAATAGTTACGCTTTTAACCAAAAAGATAATCTTGCAACTATAATGGTCAATTAGAAAAAATATGTTATTTAGAAAAGGGTTTCAACATTTAAGCAAGAAGTTGAATTTTCAAGAAAGAAGTTTTTTTTAAGCAAGAAGATTAATTTTCTACAAAAAGACGAATTATTAACAAAATAGATGAATTTTCAACCAAGTTCTTGAATTTTCATCTAAAAAGGATAAATTTCCAACCAAAAATGGAATAGTTAAATTTTCAGTTAAAAAAACTAATTAAAAAAGAACGAATTTTCAACCAGATGGATTAAACTAAAAAGACGAATTTTCAACAACATGTATGAATTTTCAACCAGCTAGACGAATTTTGAACAAAATACATTAATTTTCTAGCTAATAGTTGAATTTTCAACACATAAAGGAAAATTTTTTTTACCAAAAATGGAATACCTACATTTTCAGATAAAAAATTAATTTTTAACAAAAAAACACGAATTTCCAGCAGAATAGTTATATTTTAAAATAAATTGTTTAATTCTCAAACAAAAAGGTACATTTTTTACCAAAGTAGTTTAATTTTAAACCAAAAATATGAATTTTCAAAAAAAAAGTTAATTTTCAACCAAGTAGTTTAATTTTCTACCAAATTTTTGAATTTTCAAGCCAAAAAGACGAATTTTTTGCAAAACCGCTTGCAATAGTCAATATGTCAACAAAAAAGTATTTCAATCCTAAATCCAAAACAGTTGAATTCAACCAAAAAAGACGAATTTTCAACAAAGTTGCAATTTCAATCGAAAAGTAATTTGCTACCAACAAAAACGAATTTTCAACAAAATATGTACATGAATTTTCAATCGAAAAGGATCTATTTTTCACCAAAAATGCAATATTTATTATTTTGGAAAAGGAATTTAATTTGCAACTAAAAAAAACTATTTTTAGCGGAATAGTTACATTTTCAACCAATGAAATGAATTTTCAAATAAAATGATGAATATTAAAAAAAAAAGATTTTTTAATGAAAGAGTTCAACATTTAACCAAGGAGTTGAATTTTCAACCAAAAATTTTATTTTCTAACCAATATAAATAACTTTCTATAAAAAAGATAAATTATCAACAAAATACATGAATTTTCAACAATGTACATGAATTTTTAACTATGTACACGAATTTTCTACTAAAAAAGATGAAATTTAAACTAAAGATGATAAATTTTCAACCAAAAATGAAACGAATTTTCAACAAAATAGTTAAATTTTCAATCAAAGAGATGAATCTTCAAACAAAAAATGAATTTTTAACAAAGTAGTTCAACTTTCAACTAAGATAGTGGAATTTTTTTACCAAACATATGACTTTTTAACAAAATTGTTACATTTTCAGCAAAATACTTAAATTTCCAAACAAATAGTGAATGAATTTTCAAATAAAATTATGAATCTTAGAAAAAAAGAATTGGTAAGAGAAGAGTTCAACGTTCAACCAAGGAGTTGAATTTGCAACCAAAATGTTAATTTTTCAACAAAGAAGATTAATTTTCTACAAAGAATATGAATTATCAACAAAATACTTGAACTTTCATCCATGTACTCGAATTTTCGACCAAAAGGATGAATCTTCAAACGAAAAATTAATTTTTAAAAAAGCAGTTTAACTTTCAACTAAGTAGTTGAAGTTTTGACGAGAAAAGATGACTCTTTAACACAATAGTTCGATTTTTCTATTGCGTTCTATTAATTTAGTTTCAAGAGAAACAATAAAAAAAAAAGGGAAAGTTCTTTGAAATCAGGGGGAAAAAAAAGAAATCTTTAAGAGAGAGGAAAAGAATTTATGGACGGCCCCTAATCCGTTAAGTTAATATACCAATGTTCTCAAATGAAAAAATAATTTCAAAGAATTTAATTAAAAGTATTCCCATGCTAGTATCAAATATTTTTAAATCATTATTCATTGATCGTTTGATGGTTATACAAAATTCTGTTTATATTTTGTATTTAAAAGTAGGAGAGGAGGTCGGCTTCAAAAAATTACATTTTGTGTGGGGGGGGGGGTCACCGAAATTTGACAAATTGTCACAAGAGAAAGGGGTGAGTCTAAAATCACATAGAAAATAGCGTCACGTATTATGTGGACGCTCCCTAAATTATTATAAGAAAAGCAATAATTTATTGAAACTTTCTATACATTTGAAGTGGATATTATTTTTAATTCCAGAAAATAATTAAGTGAACAATTAAAATTAAAGTTAAAAAAATTTATTACAGTTTATTATGTTCCGCACCGATGGACACTAACGTTGAATCATTGTTGGAAGAAAGAGCCTACACAGTGGAGATTACAGAAAAAGAATCAGTCATCGTTTTTAATTATACGACTCCAGAACCAAAATTGAAGAAGGTAAGGTTTGTAACCTTCATTTTTAATTGTGTATCGATTATATTATAGCTATAGTTCATGTTAAAAAGTAGTTACAGTTCAATTAAATGGCATCATTGTTCCAATAATTTGAACCATTTTTCTTTCGGTACAAGAATGTTTTGAACTTCTTTAGGTAATCGATGAATCAGAAGACGTTAGATCACACAGAAAGTTGGTGAACGATGCGTTTTTTAAAACCTCAATTCGTGAAATCACGAATTACACCTTTTACTTCCCAACAGACGACTTGTACCAATTCCAGTGCAGTCAAGTTATTCAGAAGAGTTCCGAAGAGAAAAATGTGACGAGAATACTCAAATGTGGTTTTGACCAAATTTTTGACAGAGAGGAGGTATATAATTGAATTATATATTTCATCTAATCACTTCCTTATAACTCATAATCATTATTTTCAAAATTCAGTCCAATTGAGGGCCCGGATGCAATGAGAGCACATAAAATTTTCTCTCGCGAAAACAAAGTCTCATGGAGGATTTCAAGAAAATGTTTAAATTTAAATATTTGAACTCTATATCTGGGTGTTAAATATTATTGTGCATCTTTTTTTTACTTAGAAAAAAGTTGTAGCTTTTATAGTTTTCAAGCTAAAGTAAAAAACTAGATGTCGCCATTCAATATGACTCTATCTGCTCACTGCGCCGTGTATGAGACTATCCGCTGTGTATAAGCATAGGGAATAGTCTCATTCACAACGCTGTCAGCACATCGACTCATACTGAATGGAGGCGTCGAGCTGTCTTTTTGGGAAAAATCCATTCTTAATCTTTTTTCACCCCAACTAGTGCTCAATTCGTCAGATTTTCAAATTAAAAAAAAAATCTCAGCGATTGAACTTTAGGGCTTATACCGACTAATATTGAAGTCAGAATTTGTATATTTTTAGTTAATAAAATGTCATTAACTTTTTTATGATGCCAGGCGTAAATTAGATTTTCATGTCTCCCAGCGTTTCGTTTATTGAGGCAATTTTGTGCAGGCGAAAAGTTCTCATGACGAAAATACTGAGAACGGTGTAATAATGTTTCCTTGAAAGTTTCAGATCAAAATATTGAATAGGTTAGGAGCAGTAATGATTTTAGTTTATGAAAGCGATCGAGTTTCCGAGTTTGCAGGCTCCGGGGTCTGCTACCACACCTCATGCGCCGCCGCACCGTCGCGCAGCGGTACGCCCCGGTGCCTATAGCAGACTCGGAAACTCGAATGCTGTCATAAACTAAAACCATTACTGCTCCTAACCTATTTAATATTTTGATCTGAAACTTTCCAAAAATCTTTATTATACTTTTCTCCGAATTTTTGTTGTGAGAATTTTTTGCCTGCTCAAAATAGCCTCGATGAAAGCATAAAGAATAATCTCATCATAGATTCATATTCAATGGAAGTGTCTGTCCTTTTTGAGAAAACTCCATTTCAATTATTTTTTCACTTCAACTCGTGCTCATTCGTCAGATTTTCCAAGTTTTCAATAAAATTCTTAGGAATTGCACTTTGAAGTTTACTGCGACTAAAACGTTAGTTAGAGTTTAAATATTTTTGTTAATTAAAGCGGTATTAACTTTTTTATGGTGCTGGGCGTAAATTAGACTTTCATGTCTTCCATCATTTCGTTTATTGAGACAATTTTATAAAGGAAAAAAATTCTCACGCAAAAAATACATGGAAAGGTATAATAAAGTTTTTTGAAAGGTTTCAGATCAAAATATTGAGTAGCTTAGAAATAGTAATGATTTTAGATTATGACAGTGCTAGAGTTTCCGAGTTTACTATAGACTCCGTGGCTTGCGACCAACACCGCACGCGCCGCCGCATCATCAAGCGGCGGTACGCCCCGGAGCCTATAGTAAATTCGGAAACTCGAGCGCTGTTAAACTAAAATCATGACTGCTCCTAACCTATTCAATATTTTGATCTGAAACTTTCCAAAAAACTTGATCATACCTCTCTCCGAATTTTTGTCACGAGAAATTTTTGCCTCTTCAAAATTCCCTCGAAAAACGAAAGACAAGAATACATGCTGGTCAATTTTATGCCTCGTGTCAGACAAAACTTTATTAAATTTTTCCAACACACATATTTTTAAATTCTCATCACTCTAACAGTGGCGGACACACAGAAGTGTAATCTCTAAGAATTTAAATGACAAATTTGAAATACTGACGAACTGAGCACGAGTTCAAGTGAAAAAACAATTTATTTTTCTAAAAAAGACAGCTATTTATTGTAATATGAAAAATAAAAAGGAGACACTTCTTTTCTATCAAAAAAAAGATACGCAACAAAACTCAACATCCAGATACAGCGTTTAAAAATTAAAATTTGAAAATTTTTTTGAAAGCTTTCAGGGGACTTCCTTTTTGTCAGAGAAAATCGCATGTGCCTTTATTGCATCTGGACCCTCAATGTTAAAGAACTATTAGTTTTTAAAAACATTTATGTATTTAAATTTGAATTTTCAGAGCCGAAATAGTGAAGTGATTGATTATCGCCCCTTCAAGACGACTCTGAAGGCCTTCGAGTCGACAGACGACTTGTTGATAAAAGTGAAAAAATATCAGGTTGAGAAATCAAACTGGACTGAACAAAATCTAATTAATGTTCAATGTGATAATCCTCAGCGTGCTAATCAAAATATTTTAATTTCGATGGGAAATTATAATGTTACGAATTGCACGCAGAGGTGCTTAGTTACAGCACCCAGAGCAGAAATGTGTTCGAATATGAAAGAAAAGGTCGTTTATAATATTCAACTTACATTTTGGCTCTATCTCGCCATCAGAGTATTTATTGGTGAGATATTTTTCAAATTCAAAATTTGATTATTTTACTTTTCTTTCCATTTACGGACCGGATTCTATAACCGCCTATAAATTTTTCTTGCTAAACGGCGCACATTGGAAAAATATTTCTTGATTCAAAATAACGTGCAGCCCGCAAATATTGATTGATTTGGGCGTAAACAGTTTTTTAAAAAGCTGATAAAATTTTCCAGATAGTTGTTAATCCTGATTTTGAATGT
>JAWWEA010000021.1:69935858-69948349 GCA_035222095.1 Andricus quercuspetiolicola | reverse complement strand
TGCCCTTTGCGAGCAATTTAGGCGGAATACTAATAGTACTCTGTCCTTTTCGAGCAATTTAGGCGGAATACTAATAGTACTCTGCCCTTTTCGAGAAATTTAGGCGGAATACCTCGTGTACATTTTGATAAAAACTTTTGCGAGCAGTCGTAAGTAAACTATTTAATCTCAATTCAACTTCTTTCTATTCTGCTTAAAACGATCCTATTCTCTTTCATGCTAGTCATGATCAAAAGTGACTTTTTCAAAGTGCTACACTTGATATAAACATTGCCTAGCTTAGCTGTACGATTTCAGAAAAGTTTTTTTTTTTGCAACACAGCAAATCAGGAACAAGGTGTGTTGATTATAGCACAAATTTTTTAAATTAGAGATACAAAATTCAGTAGCGAATCAATCGCAAATCAATCGCAATTCCACAATTAAAGAGACCGAATCAGCCCTTCGTTTCGTAATCCTAGGGCCTTTATGAGTTTCCTCGTAAGGCTTATTTGAAATGAAAATAAATTACGCACCATCAGAGGATGGTTTCGAAGTTATCGTATCGCTAATTAATTGTAAAATTAGAGTCGGATTTTTAGACTACAAAGTAGCAAATTCCGAACTTAGCCGAGTGAATCGACAGCGATCGTGGAGAGGCCCTTGGGACTTATAGTCGTTTTGAATTGTTCTGGTACGGGGAACTCGGTCTGTAAAAAAATTTTCAGAAATTAGTAAATTTCAATTTTTCTTTCTTCTTCTTTTATTATTACTTTTTTAAAATTTAAAAGAAGGTACATGCCCATGACACACTTCAGGAATAAAAAAAGAGTGTAAATAGTGTCATTTGAATTGTCCGAAATTAAAAATTATTTTTTATGAAAAGTTTTCAGTTGTCTGCAATAATATATTAAAAGTATTAAAAATGAACCTCAATGTTTATTTGAAATTTCATTCTTTAGTCTATCATTTATCATAATTTCTACTTATTTGTTTTTGGTTGAAAGTTCATTCCTTTCGGTTAAAAAGTCTACTCTTAAATTGTCGGCTAAGAATTCATCTTTTTTGATTAAAATTATTATTGTTTGATTCAAAATTAAATTATTTTGTTGAAAATTCAATAATTTTATTAAAAAGTTATGCTTCTTGGTTGAAAATTCGTCTTTTTGACAAAAATTTAACAATTTAATTGATGTTTTTTCTTTATTGACTAACAAAGTTTTTTTGGTCAAAAATTCAACTATTTTGTTGATCATTCATCTTTTTGGTTCGAAAAATTAATTTCCTTATTTTTCCTTAGGCATTCAGGTATTTTCATGAAAACTCGTTTTTATTGGTTAAATCCAACTGTTTTTAACTTTCATTAAAATCTTTTTATGTTGAAAGAGCATCTATTAAATTTTTCGTTGGAAATTATCTTTTAAGGTGGAAAATACTTTCTTAAAAGTTCATTTTTTGGTTGAAGATTAACAATTTTTAATTTAAATTAAAAATTAATTCTTTTTAATGAAAATTAAATTATTTTGTTGAAAATTCAATAATTTTGTTTAAAAGTAATACTTCTTGTTTGAAAATTTAACTATTTTGATGAAAAATCAACAAAAATTGAAAATTCAATAATTTGATTATTTTTTTCTTTCTTGACTAAAAAAGTCTTTTTAGTCAAAAATTCAACTATTTTGGTGATCGTTTATCTTTTTGGTTTGAAAATTCATCTCCTTCTGTAAAAAGTTCACCTTATTTGGTAGGATGCAATTGTCTGGTTAAAATATAATCTGCTTCACTTTAAAATTAACTTTATTGTTGAAAATTCAACTGCTTTGTGGAAAATTCGTACTTTCGGCTTGAAAATTGATGTATTTAGTTGAAAATTCGTTTTTTTTTTGTAGAACATCAATTTTTCTAGTTAAAAATTCAACTGTGTGGATGAAAATTAGTCTTTTTTAGTTAAGGATTCAAGTACATTCTTGAAAATTCGTTTTTATTGGTTAAATTCTTCTGTTTTTAATTTTAGTAACAATATTTTTATGTTGAAATATCATCTATTGCGTTTTTCGTGGAAAATGATCTTTTTGGGTGGAGACTAATTTCTTTAAAGTTCATTTTTTGGTTGAAGATTAACAATTTTAATTGAAAATTAGTTTCTATTTGGTTAAAAATTAATTTTTTCAACTGAAAATTAAATTATTTTGTTGAAAACTCAATAATTTTGTTAAAAAATCATACTTTTTGTTGGAAAATTCAACTATTTGATGATAATTCGTCTTTTCAGATTGAAAATTCCACGATTTCGTCGTTCATTCATCTTTTAGGTTTGAAAATTCATCTTTTTCTGCAGAAATTTCACATGTTTTGGTAAAAAATACGAAGGTCTCGTTGAAAATTAATCTGTTTCGTTTAAAAACTTACTTTATTGTTGAAAATTTCTACTTTCGGTTCAAAAATGTATGCATTTTGTTGAAAATTCGTCTTTTTGGTAAAATTTAAATTTTTGGTTAAAAATGCAACCGTTTGGTTGAAAAGTAATCTGTTTTAGTTGAGGATTCCAGTATTTTCTTGAAAATTCGTTTTTGTTGGTTAAATCTAACTGTTTTTTCATTCTAATTAAAAATTTTTTTGTGGTTGATTCTGAAACAATCTACTCGGATTATTACACTTTCTAAATAGACAAAGAAATAATAAAAAACAGACATTTCTAAAAATTGAATAACTTGGAAAGCTTATTTTTTGTGAGTTTTTTCATGCTCTGATTTCGGTGTATAAAATTATTCATAAGAAAGCAGATTTCATTTCGATCTTAAATAAAATATTTTTTTGTTGAAATATCAACTATCACATTTTTCGGCGAAAATTATCTTTTTAGGTGGGAAATACTTTCTTAAAAGTTCATTTTTTTTGTTACAGGCTCACAATTTTAGGTCAGAATTAGTTTTTTTTCTTGTTCAAAATTAATTTTTTAAACTGAAAATGAAATTATTTTGTTTAAAATTCAATACTTTTTTCAAAAAGTCATACTTATTGGTTGAAAATGCAACTGTTTTGACGAAAATTCGTTCTTTTGGCTTAAAAATTCAACAACTTGATTTAAATTCTTTTTCCTGGCTAACTAATTTTTTTTGGTTAAAAATTCAACTATTCTGTTAATCATTCATCTTTTTGGTTTGAAAATTCATCTCTTTCTGTAGAAATTTCACCTTTTCGGTAAAAAATGTAACAGATTAAAAATTAATCTGTTTCGGTTGGAAATTAACTTTTTTGTTGAAAATTCTACTGTTTTGTAGAAAATTCATACTTTCGGTTCGAAAGTTTATGTACTTTGTTGAAAATTCGTCTTTTTTGGTAGAATAACAATTTTTTGGTTGAAAATGCAACTGTTTGCTTGAAATTTAATCTGTTTTATTTGAGGATTCAAGAGTTTTCTTAAAATTCGTTTTTGTTAGTTACTGTTTTTTATTTTTAATTAAAAAATATTTTTTTAAATATCATTTATTACATTTTTCATTGAGAATGATCTTATTAGGTGAAAAATCTTTCTTTTTGACTTAAAAATTCAACAATTTGATAGAAAACCCAACTGTCTGGTACAAAATTTAACTGTTTTGTAGAAAATTCGTTTTTCTATTGAAAATTAATTTAACTAGAAAAATGTAACTACTTCACTTTTGGTGGTAAATTGATCTTTTCTAGATTAAAAAATGAAAAAAATGAAATAAAAATTAATCAAATATACTTTTAGTATTATCACATCCACTGTTCAAACTATTTAATGGAAAATTTATGTAATTTGTAAAAAGTTCGTCTTTTTAGGCCAAAAATTAATATACTGATAGAAAATTCAACTTTTTGGTTAAAAATTGATGTATTTTGTTGAAAATTCGTCTCTTCCGGTGGAAAATTAATCTTCTTGATTGAAAATTCAACTATTTGGTTAAAACTTTATATAATTTGTTGAGAATTAATCTTTTTTAGTAGAAAGTTAATCTTCTGTGTTGAAAATTCATCTTTCTTGCTGAAAATTAGACTATTTGGTTTGAGATTTTACTACTAGATTGAAAAATCTAGTTTTGTAGAAAGCTCATTTTTTAGTTAAAAATGCAATTGTTTGGTTGAAAATTGCATAATCTGTTTTGATTAAAGATTCAACTATTTTGTTGAAAATTCGTCTTTTTTGTTCAAGTCAACTGTTTCTGATAAAATTAAAATCTTTTCTTGGTTTGATCATTGTCCGGTATGTTGTGATTCGTTGAAATAGTGGACATATTGTTTCAACCAATCAGCAAAGAAGTTCAAAAATATTTTTCAATAAAAGTAATAAAATAGTATCAAAATAGTGTCAACTTCAAAAAAAGTGTCAAATAGTATCAATAGTGTGGTGAGTTCGAGGCCTTCGTGCTGTCCAAACTTTATCATTAGATTCTCTGTTTTTTAAAAGAAAAAAAAAAAGAAATTTTTCAAAAAGAATTTCGTAATTACATTTGAATCTTAGATGTTAAAGAAAAATTTAAATATTGGTTTATTCTGAATTTAATTTTCGAAAATTTAAATAGTAAAGAATAATGAGAATGGGTAAATCTAGAAAAATGAATTGTCGAAAAACGACTTACGTAATCGCCATTTCCTTTAGGAACCATTACGTTCATTTCGCTTGATTTACTAGAAATAATTTCCACGGCCAGCGATTCGGGACTTAAATACATCTGGCAACCGTCTGTCTTATCGACGGAAATCGTCGGCACTTTTCCAAGTACCTGAAACATAAAAAAGAACAATAATTTAAAATAAAAATATATCAACCTCAATTTTAATAGCATTTCTAATAACAGGCTTCACACTAAGCCTAAACAATATTTTAGGTGAAATAGGGAACTTTTGGGGGACTTCAGGAATTACATAAATTTCAATTTTTAAATAAATATAATAAATATATAAATAAATAATAATAATAATAAAATAAATACAATATTCAGCATAATAAAAAAATTTGTTACCTTCTTTGAAATCGAATTACTTTCTCCTAAAAGTACCGATTTCCGGTAAAAAGAAACATCAACAAACAAAAAATGATGAATTTAATGAATCTGAAAAATCTTACGATTTTTAAAAATAAAAATACCAATTTCCAACGAAAAACACTGTCATACCAAAAAATTGTTTAAGATTATGAATCTTTTTCTAAATCTATATCGATTATTTCGGTGAAAATCGCTATAGCTTAACCTACAACTGTGCAAACAAATTTAATCTTCTTTAAAATCTAATAATTTTTTCCTAAAAAAGAAATGATGAATCTTCTTTGAAATATATTGATTTTTAAATAAAAATTTCTATTTCCAACCAAAAACCCTAACACAATCCGAAATTGTTCAAGCTTGTAAACTTTATTGTTTTAAATAAAATAAATCATTGTATTTAAATATTGTAAATATTCTTTGAAATCTAATATTTTTTTATTCAAAATATGAATAATTTCAAAAGAAAACACTGACACAACATAAAATAATTTTGAGTTTAATTTCTTAAATTTTAATAATTTTTTGTTTAAAACGACCTCCTGTGAAAAACTTTAATGCAACCTGAAAATAGTTTGAAAATTCATCTATTTCCGTAGAAAATTCACCTTTTTTGGCTAAAAAGGTTAAAAATTAATTTGTTTCGGTTGCAAATTAACTTCTTTGTTGAAAATTCAACTGTTTTGTAGAAAATTGGTTTTTTGGCACGAAAATTCAACAATTTAGTAGAAAATTCAACTGTTTAGCACTATATAGTTGATAATTTATCTACCTGTTAAAAATTTGTCTTTTTTGGTACAAAATAATTTTTTGGGTTGAAAATGCAAAGGTTTACTTGAAAATTCAACTGTTTTTAGAAAAATCGTGTTTTCAGGTCAAAAATTCAACCATTTGGTTGAAAATTTACGTCTTTTTTTTGTAAATTCGTCTTCTTTCGTTGAAAATTCTTCTTTTCGGTTGAAAATTAATTTGTTTTAGTTAAGGATTCAAGCACTTTGTAAAAAATTTGTTTTTGTTGGTTTAATACAACTGTTTTTTTAATATAAATTAAAATATTGTTTTGTTGAAATCTCAACTATTACATTTTTTGTTCCAAATACGTCTTTTTAGATTGAAAATTTCGCTTCCGGGTTGAAAGTTGAACTACTTTCTTAAGAGGTCATATTTTTAGTCGAAGATGAAGTTGGAGTTGAAAATTCGTCTTTTTTTTTAGTTAAAAATTCATTTTTTAAACTGAAAATGGAACTATTTTAATGAATATTCCACTGATTGGTTGAAAATTTAACTGTTTTGTAGAAAATTCATTTAATTGGCAACAAATTTTGGTTATTTTTAATTATATATATAATATTTAATTATTTAATTATTTTTTAATTAGCATTTTCAACCATTTGGTCCAAAATGAAACTGTTTTGTATAAAAAAATTTTATTGGAAATTAATTCTCTTGAATAAAAATTTAACTACTCCATTTTTGATTGAAAATTGGTTTTTTTAGCTCAATAATGTAACTATACAGTTAAAAAAATTTAGAAACGCAAAAAATATATACGAAAAATTAATCAAATAAAATTTAGACTAACATCACACCCACTGTTCAAACTATTTAGTTGAACATTTATGTAATTTGTTGAAAAATCGTTTTTTGGTAGAAAATTAATCTTCTCTGATAAAAATTCAACTATTTGGTTAAAAGATTTATTCATTTTGTTGAAAATTTATCTTTTCTGGTAGAAAATTAATTTTCTTGGTTGGAAATTCATCTATTTGGTTGAAAATTTACGTATTTTGTTGATGATTCGTCTTTTTTAGTTGAAAATCTATTTTTTTGGTTAAAAATGAAGCTTTTTGGTTGAAAATAATTTATTTTAATTGAGGATTCAGATTTTCTAGAAAATTCATTTTTCTTGGTTAAATACAATTGTTTTTTATTCTAAATTAAAATATTTTTTGTTGAAATCTTAACTAATACATTTTCCATTCAAAATACATCCTTTTAGGTTGAAAATTCCACTTCTGGGTTGAAAGTTGAACTAATTTCTTAAACGTTCATTTTTAAAAATTGAAGATTCATAATTTTAGTTAGAATTCGTTTTTTTTTTGTGGAAAATTAATTTTTCAAACTGAAAATTGAACTATTTCGTTGAAAATTCAACTGATTGGTTGAAAATTCAATTATTCCGTAGGATTCGTCTAATTGGTTTGAAAATTCAACAAATTACAATTTTTAAAGTACATTTTTAAGTAATTTATTTTAGTAATAAAATTTTGCAGTACAATTTTTAAAGTAAAAAATTTTTAAAGTACAAAATTAAACTGCTTTTTAGAAAATCCGTTTTTTATTGAAAATTGATTTTCTTAAATAAAAATTTAATTACTCCACTTTTGGCTAAAAACTGATCCTTTTTAGTTTAAAAATTTAACTATTTAGTTAAAAAATTATGGACATAAGGGCCAGGCTGTTAAGTCTTTAATAATTATTTTGTTATTTTGATTTGTCGAATTTCGAAAGTTTTCAAATTTAATAAAATTTCGACCCCGATTTTTTGAAAATTTAGAATTTTATTCGAAGCTGTCAACGACTTGCAACTGTCATCGATTCGTGGAACGATGGCTAAACTGGCCAAACTTTCGTCAGTTTTAATCCGTCAGAAACGACAAGTTCTCGACTAATTTAAAAGCAATTCCCACGCACGGATTTATTTTTGTGATTTGTTCTATACGTAATGATTGTGGGAAATGCAGATATGCGTTGGCAATTTGGTAAGTCGAATTTTTCCAGAAACTGTTTCTAAACCCCGTTACAAATTTGTAGGTTGTCTTCAATTAAACACAAAGTTTTATTTGTTCTTTTAATCACTTCTAGTATTCAAAACTCTATTCTTCAAATGCAAATTTAAAAAATAACCTAGAAGGTCATTGATCTACATTTTCATGAGCGTTATTTACAATTATTTCTATTAAATTTGGTTTATCTGCATTATTTAAATCAATTAGGTGGCAATTTTCAACCTGTACGAACAATATGTGAAGAAAACTGGAAAGAATGTCCAATCGCGGTTTTAAATTATGCTTGGTCCGAAGTTGTGACGGAAGTCGTGGATTGCTTATCAAACGACGTTTTAATTTGGAGGGTAAGAATTCTTATTTTTTTGAAAATTTTGAAATAAGAAATTCTTTTATGTCCTACAAATTTATGTTTACAGGTTCCAAATTTTCATTTCTACATTTATAATTTTCCAGGGTGGCTACAAAACTTAATTTTCAAAATTCACTGACTTTTCCCTGACTAATTTTTAATTTAGATTTATCAATTTTTTTCTCAGGGCTGCCACAGCCGAAATTTACTTAAAAAACTGAAGAAGTGACCTATGTAAACCGAAAAAGTGACCAAAAGTTACTCATGTGCATTAAAAATGTGACTAATCTTCTTTTAAATTTAAAAGAAATGAAAAGAAATCGATGATATTTATAAAGATTCCAGGTGAATTTGAACAAATTCAGGATAAATTCATGACTTCAAAAGATTGTAAGTTAAATTCAAAAGAATTAAAAAATTACAATTATTTCAGTAAACCTGGAGTGAATTTACAGGAATTTAAGGGAACTGAAAAGAATTCGATGAAATTCATCAAAATTCATGGTGAATACTAAAAAATTCAATTGAATTGAAAACTAGCCAAAAATATTTAAAAATTTATTAAATTCAGTAAGTTTAAAATGAGTTTACAAAAATTTAATTCTGTTGATGAAATTCTCAAGCATTCAAGATGAGTTTAAAAGACTTCAGGATGAATTAAACAAAAATTTTCCAAAATCCATTGAATTGTGTAGATTTGAGTGAATTTAGAGGAATTCAAATGAATTAAAAAAATTCAAGAGAATTTAAGATGAACTAAGAAGAATTCAGGATGAATTCCAAATAATTCATTGAAATTAATTGCAAACAATATTTGAAAATCTCTTCAAATATTTGAAATACTACAAAATCCCTCACTTCTTGTGAATAAATCTGAAGAAATCTTTGATTGAAATCTTTTAAAATACCCCAAAATATTTCCAATCTTTTGAAATCCCTTTCAATTTTTTCAAGTTCCTGAAAATTAATCAAAATTTAAAAAATACCCTCAAATCAATTCAAAATTACTTGGAATCTTTAAAAATATCTCAAATCCTTTCAAATCTTTTGACATCTCTTGGAATTCTTTGAAGCTTTTAAAACTTACTTGGAATTTTTAAAAATACCCTGAAAATTTAAAATCCATTGGAATCCCTGGACATTTTTTAAAGCTCTTAAAAATTATTTCGAATTTCAAAAAATACCCTGTAACCTTTAAAGTTTTTTGGAATTATTTCAAATTATTTAAATCTATTAAAAATGCCCCAAGATATTTTAAATCATGTAAAACCTTGAAATCCTTTAAAATTTTTTAATGCCCTTGAAAATTTCTCGGAATATTTTAAAATGCACTTAAATATTTCAAACCTTTTGCAATCCCTTCAATTTATTGAAATCAATTAAAAATTGGTTGAAATCTTTTAAAATACCCCAAAATATTTAAAATCCTTTCAAGTATTTTGAAATTCCTTATAATTTTTTAAAGCCCTTGAAAATCACTTGGAATGTTTAAAAATACCCTAAAATCTTTAAAATCTTTTGAAATCTATTCGAAATATCCTAACATAATTCAAATTCTGTAAATCTTTTTGGACCTCTTGCAATCTTGTAAAGCTCTTAAAAATTACTTAGAATTTTTAAAAATACCCTAAAATCTTCAAAATCTTTTGGAATCACTTCAAATTATTGAAATCTGTTAAAAATAGTCTAAAATATTTCAAATCCTGTAAAATCTTGAAATCCCTTACAATTTTTTAATGCTCTTGAAAATTTCTCGGAATCTTTTAAAATACAATTTAACATTTCAAATCCTTTACAATCCCTTTAATTAATTGAAATCAATTAAGAATTTGTTATAATCTTTTAAAATACCCCAAAATATTTCAAATCCTTTTAAATATTTTGAAATTCCTTACAATTTTTTAAATCACTTGAAAATTACTTGGAATTTTTAAAAATACCCTACAATCTTTAAAATCTTTTGAAATTACTTCCAATTATTGAAATCTATTAAAAACATCCTAAAATACTTAAAATGATGTGAATCTTTTCGGAATCCCTTGCAATCTTATAAAGATCTTAAAAAATACTTGAAATTTTTAAAAACACCCTAAAAATTTGGTAATACTTTGGAATTACTTCAAATTATTGAAATTTATTTAAAATACACTAAAATATTTCAAATCCTGTAAAATCTTGTGAAATCTCATACAATTTTTTAAAGCTCCTGAAAATTCGTTGGATGTTTTAAAAATACTCTAAAATCCTTTAAAACCAGTTAGAATCCCTGGAAATTTTTTAAAGCTCTTAAAATTTACTTGGAATTAAAAAAAAAACTGGAATCTTTTAAATTCTTTGGAATCACTTTAAATGATTGAAATCCATTAAAATACTCTATGATATTTCAAATCCTGTAAAATCTTTTGAAATCCCTAAAAAATTTAAAGCTCTTGAAAGTTCCTTAGAATTTAAAAAAAATACCCTAAAATCTTTGAAATTCTTTGAAATCAAATTCTTCGAATTATTCCGGCATAGACCCTTCAAATTATTTAAATCAATTGAAAATTCCTTGGAATCTTTATAAATTCACTCAAATCTTTCTAATTCTTTGAAATCTGTTGAAATACCTTGAAACTTTTAAAACCTCTTGAAAATCCTTTAAAATCTTTTAAAATACCACAAAATATTTCAAATCCTGTAAAATATGCTTGGAATCCCTTACAATTTTGTAAAGCTCCTAAAAATTACTTGAATTTTTTAAAAATACCCTAAAATCTTTAATTAATTCCTTTGAATCTTTTAAAACATCCTAAACTCTTCCAAATTGTTTAAAATCTTTGGAAATATCTTTAAATATTTTTAAACCTTTGGAATCCTACGAAATCCCTTAATTCGTGTGAATAAATTATTTGAAATCCATTAAAATATTATAAAATCCGTTGAAATCCCGTGAAATTACATGAAATCGGATGAAATTTCCTAAAATTTTAGGAGATTTATTGAAATAGACTTAGAGCAAAAATCCCTGAAAATCCTCGGAAATCTTCTTGAACACGTTAAAATCCTTTATAAGCCTCGGAATCTTTTAAAATGTCCTGAGACCTTATAGGTCTTTTAAAATCCTTGCAGATCTTCCAAAATTCTCGCAGATTCTTTGAAACCGCAAAAAAAATTTTGTGTTCCTTGAAATCATTAAAATCTTCAAAAATCCCTGCAAATTCTTCAAATCTATTTCAAATTTGATTTAAAAAGTTTCTCGAATCTTTGAAATCCTATGAAATATTTTGAGATCCTACAAAATGTATTAAAACAGCCTATGAAGAGCATTTCAAATCGATTAGTATTACTGAAATCCTGGAAAATTTTATGTTTTTCTTTTGTTTATATCGTTGAGTCCTTTTCAACTTCACAAGAATTAAAGAAAAACGTATTACCTAATATATGGACGATCCCTAACATCCTTTGAAATATTTGTAAATTTTAGAAATCCTCTCGAATCCCTCAAAATATTTTTTAATATCCTAAAGTCTTATGAAACCAATGAAATCCTTTCAAATCTTTTAAAAATCAAGGAAATTCTTTAAAACCGCATATCAACCGAAATATTTAAAATTGCCATCAAATCTTTGAAATCCTACAAAATTCTTTAATTCATGTGAAATTCTTTTAAATTTATAGAAATAATATAAAATGTTCAAAATTCTTTTATATATATTGAAATCCATTAAAAATTACTTAAAATCATCACATAAAAATCCTTTGTAATCTTTAACATTCTCTGAAATCCCCTGAAATCATTAAAAATGCACTAAAGCCTTTTAAATTCTATCGAAATCATTCAAAATCTTGACGAAATTTAGGGAATTCTTTGCAATCCAATGAATTTTGCTTTAATGTCTGAAAAGCCCTTGTTTCAGTCATTCCTTAAGATAATTAAAATCCTTGGGATTCTGTGAATTGCCTTGAAATCTGTTTAAATCCTTTGAAATCTCTGAAAATCTTTCAAATCTTTTAAACGCTAATTTTTACGAATAAATAATAATATTCCCATTTCTTAACCTGAAAATATGTGAAGCAAAGAATCGAAGCTTTTTTCAGACGAGAAAAAAGAACCCTGAGTTGGAAAAAAGTTTGATAAAATTGTTTGATAAATTCAAGGTTATTTGATTTTAAATGTAAACACTAAATTTACAGATGAGTTCTCGTGCTTTGAATGCTTCGATTTTGTAGTTAAGTATTCAATATTCAAGTTAAACATTTTTTCAAGTATAAAGGTTGTGATTTTTTAATTTTTATGACTTGAAAACATTTTTGGTAAACGGGAAATAATGTTAAATGTGTAAAATACGTAATGATATTAATAATATTGTATAATATTTGTTTATA
>JAWWEA010000021.1:69712221-69726605 GCA_035222095.1 Andricus quercuspetiolicola | reverse complement strand
AATTATAACGAAAAGTAATTGGATAACATAATGATTTATGTCTGACCAAGTAATCCGTCTCTACTGGAAACTAACTCTAGGGACACTATTTTTTTAAATGTTTTAAAATATAAAAAGATGCCTAAAAATCTTCGACATTTTTTTTGACTATTTTAAAAATATTTTGAAATATTTTGAAATATTTCAGAATATTCAAATTGAAAAATCATTCGAAATTCTCAGAAATCTTAACAAAATGTTTATTATCTTCAAACTTCAAATTCGTTGAAAAGCATCAACATTTTATTTTGAAATCTTCAAAAATCTACAATGCTTTTACTTTTTTGAAATCTTTTTGAACATTAAATTATTTTGGTAAATTTTTCAATACTTCTGAATATCTTTTAAAATTATTCGAATTTTTTCTAAAATTCTATATCATCGCAATATTTCAAAATTTGGCTTTAAAATCTTATACATTCTATTTCAAAGTTTTAGGAAATCATTTGAAACTTTTTCAAATCTTTTTCAATTTTCTCCTAAAATTCTTTTCCAAAAATAAAAAATCATTTAAAATTTTCGCAGGAATTTTTATAATATTTGTTGTTCTCTTGAACCATTTTAAAATTCTGAAAATGCTTTAATTTCAAAAATCTTAAAAAATCTACATTTTGTTTAAAATTTGTTTTCAAACATCTTGAGATTTAAATTATTTTCAAATATTTTTCAAACTTCTATAACCATCTATAATTATTTTTCTTTTTATCTATTTGAAAGTACGAAAAAGTTTACAAATTATATCGTGGTAGAAAATTTTGTTGAGCTGAATAATATTTCATATTAGAAAATCATTTACAATTAAAATTTTCGATTATTTTAATAATATTTGAGGACATTTAGAGATCAATTTTATCATGAAATAAAATTGCTTATTCAGAAATTTTGATTTACAAAATTGATGTTGCAGGAAGTTCGTAATCTTTATTAAGAAATCATTTAATATGAGCTTTCGTCATTTTTGAAACATATGAAAAAAAAGTTAGGACAAGACTGTTTGCCTTTATTATTAAAAAATCATTTACAATTTGTATTTTCTGTTTGGGAAATAAATCTTTAGAATTAAAATTCCTCCTTTGATGAATATAGGAATTGCCAAATGTAGAAAAGTAAGATAAGATAAGCTCATTTAGGATAATTTTATTTTAAAAGTTTAAATGTCTCCTATTTTGCGTAATAAATAAAAAGTAATTGGATGCTTCAATGATACATGTCTGACCAAGTTATCCGTCTCTACTGAAAACTATCTCTCGGTAAGCTATTCTTTCTCTACTAGAAAAGTATTATTTTCTCTTTAAAAATTCGGTATTCTTCACGATTTGCTTATTTTTTAATCTCTTTCAGAAAAATTTATTTTTCATTTTAACACATATTGAGAAACTCGGACAGAAACCGTTTATTTTCACTTGAAATCCGGACGTCTTACCAAAAACTACTTTTTCCACTGCAGTAACCGTATGTCCAGGCATTAATTTAAAGTGGAAAAATATTGTTTGGTCAGCCTGAAATACATTTTTAATCTAGATTCATTCATTTATTACAATTTGTTCTAAATTACCTTATTATCAATTAACACGATAAACATTCGATCAAATTATCGTAAATATAATTTTCGTTAAAGATATTTTATAAATACTTAAAAGATATGGAATGTCTAATTAGACATAATCCTCAGGAAATACGTGTATAAAGAATCGATTAAAATTCTAAACATTCAATGTTTTCAAATATTTTAAAATTTTCTAAATAAATAAAAAGGCATTCAACAATAATTATCTAGGTCTGGCCAAAATATCCGTTTCTACTTGAAACTACCTACCGAAGAACGCCTGACATAATATAAAATTTAAAGTTCATTCTAAATCTGATAAATGTCAGCATTGTCACTAAGCATCTATTTTGGTCCTATGTATAAAGCTGATGGTCTGCTGAATTCTGATCCGTCACTGGACACCGACAGAAAATCAGTTTTATTGACACAGGCCGAAATTGATGCCGAGGCTGAAGCTCTGGCTATAGTCACAATGTTTACACGATTTCAATGACCCTTCGTAATTCTGAATCGCCATTCTACTCGACACAAGGGGCATCCGCCGAGTGTAGGTGTAAACTGCAAATTAACGTTGCACTGGAAATCAATGAAGTTGCAGGCTATTTGTCGACTCTACTGACGTGACTAACTTTCACTAATAGAAAAAAAGCATTCCGGTTCGAATTGAAAAACTGGCATTCTCTAATGCTTGAAAAAATTATTAAAGTAAAAAAATTACTTCCTTTTCTATGATAGAGAAAACAAGAGCCAACGCTCAATTGAAATGGAAAATTCACTGGCTTTTATAGGAAATATTTACATTTCGATTGAACGATATTACAATTCATTTTATGCCTTGATTCTTGTTTTTTCTGCTTGAAGGCAAAAACAAATTTAAACAAATAATAAAAATTTCTTATAAGTATGAACTCTTTAAGCTTATTCTTTTATTTGTTTTTAAGATTATATCAATATAATTTTCCTGAGATTCTTGAGAAAATTCTACGAGATTATTGAAGATTTCAGAAATGCCAAATCTAAATTTCAACAAATAAGTTAATTTTCTACCAAATAGTTGAATCCTCAACCAAAAAAGATTAATTTTAAAGCAGTTGTATTTTTATAAAGAAAATTACATTTTTTCAAAAGGGATGAATTTCTGACAAAACTGTTTGATTTTTCACCCTGAAAATACAAAATTTTTAACAACAAAAGAATGAACTTACAACGAAACAGTTTCATTGTCAACGAAAGAGATGAATTTTCAACTAAGATGATGAATCTTTAGAAAAAAATGAATTTTCAAAGAAATAGACATTTTAACCAAAAAAGATTTTCAAGTAAAAAAAAGCTGAATTCATCCAAATAAGATTTTTTAGTTAAAAAAAAATTCAGACGGAATTGTTAAATTTCCAAACAAATAGTTGAATTTTCTACCGAAATGTTCAGCTTTGAAGCCAAAAAGATGAATTTTTATCAGAAAAGTTGAATTTTTAACTAACAAGTTGAACTTTCAACCAAAAAAGATGAATTATCTTCAAAAAGACGACTTTTCTTAAAAAAGGTTGAATTTTCAACTAAGTAGTTGAATTTTCGATTAAAAAAAATCTTAATTTTAAATCAGAAACGATTGGATTCATAAAAAGGACGAATTTTTAACCATAAAATATTTTTCGTTTAGAAAGAAAGAAAATTTCAACCAAATTATAAGATGAGGGGTTAAATAATTTTAAATACAAAATTAAAATTTTCGCATAGCTATTTATTTTTCAAGTTTATTTGTTTTTATGATTATATAAATATAATTTTCGTAGGATTCTTGAGAAATTTTTTTAAAAATTCCAAGATTTCACATTTGTCAAAAAATGATCATGAACATTTTTACAGCAGTTCGTTTATTTCACTGGATTTTACAATAATTTAGGAAAATTCGAACCAGAGTTTTAAAATGTGGACTTCTTAAATTCCAAAATATCTCTCAAATTAACTCGAATTATTCCTAAAATTTTTTTAAATCTTTCTAAATTAAAAAAATTCCTTAAAATCTTCGAGATTCTTTTTTTGGTAATTTTAGAAATATTTTAAAATCTTTGATATATCCAAATGTACCCACAATTCGAATTTTTCGGAAAATCTTGTAATTTTGTAAAAGTTTATCATTTGTCTTTGGAATCTTCTACATTCTTTCTCAAATTTTCAAGGAATCATTTAGAATGCTTTGTAATCTTTTTTAATTTTCTCTTAAATTTCATTTTGTAAACTAAAAATTGATATAAAATTTTCACAGAAATCTTGAAATTACTTTTTCTTCTCTTGAAACGTTTCGAAATTCTTAAAAACCTTCTTTTTTTCAAAATCTCAACAAATTTATATTTCGTTCAAAATTTTTTTAAATATTCTCAAGATTTCAATTATTTCAAAATTCTAAGAACAGAATTATATTTCATATAAGAAAATTAATCACAATTGAAATTTTCGCTTTCATCAGTAATTTATAAAAGCATTTAGAAATCAATTCCATCATGAAATAAAATTACTTATTTGGAAATTTTGATTTCCATAATTAATGGTGCAGTAAATTCTGAATCTTTATTAATAAATCATTGAATGTAATTCAAAAATGAATTTTTGAATCAAAATTAATCATTTCCCAAATTTTCGAAGTCTCAAATGTAGAAAAATATCAAAAAATGAAGATTCCCGAAATTTTACATTTCCGACAAAAAATAAAACTACCGAAAATGTTTATTACACAAATTTCATAAATTTTTAAAACTCGAATTTTAAAATTCCCGAAAATAGTTAATTAACGAATTTTCAAATTCCCGAAAAAAGTTTACAGTACACTTGAGAATAAATACTCCGTATGAAATAAAAGATCAGTTTAACAAAAAAATGATTTTTTTTTTTGCTAGAATTTGCAAATTTGTTAAGTCTCTATTTCTTGGGATTTGAAATTTCGGGAATTTGACATTTCGACAATTCACTATGTTTGGAAATTTGAAAATTTGGTAGTTTTCTATTATCTAGGATTAAATGTTTCGGCAATTTACTATTTTCGGGAATTTTAAATTTCGGCATTTCACTATATTCGGGAATTAGAAATTTCGTTAGTATTATTTTCTATATAAATTTCATAGAATGGATTGTGGTCAGATAAAAGTAAACCATTGGAAATGTTACCAGATTCCCCTTTACTTGCCTAAATTTGTTGTCTGGTATCAATATTTAAATAATTTCATTTGAATATTGACTCCATGATTCGTAAAAAAATTTCTCTTTAGCTCCATTGGGATTTGAACCTACGTCCTGCATTGCTGGTCTAGTGCTATTCGAATATTAACATAAAACAAAGAATTTAATCCATAATTTATTTTTTCGGTATTTATCCACATTTAGGATTTTAAGAATTCGACAAAATCATACGATCCCGCAAATTAAGGTAGATTTGTCCCCCTTGAAAGCTTTTTTTTATGAGTAATACACTTTTCCCACTAATCTGGAGTCTCAGAGGTACAATATGTCGCAGTGATTAATAAATCTCCCCTCTCTTCACCCTGGCACTATCTCTTTCTCCTCGACCTGCCCCTACCCTTTCTCTCTCGCTTTCTTTCTCACTCGGAGTGTGGCATGCCAAAATGAATTTAGAAAGTGGGGCACGCTTATTAGAAATTCCTGGATTATTCGAGTATTTGTATTTGCGTATTATTCTGGAGGTAAAGAGGGCCACAAGAATTTACAAAGGGTGTTATAGTGATAAGAATTACGAGAGAGGCAAAGAGAAAGCAAGAAGTGTGCTGAGTAATAAAAGGGTAAAGGGGAAAATATATGGTTTCATTAAAAACACAGCCATACGATTTCGTTTTGTATAATATAACCCCTTGCCTGCTTCTTAAATTATTTCTCTAACCCGCTTAACCTCTTCTCAGAGGGATATGGCTCGAATACATTCCAGTTTCTCCACAGTTAGTCGTAAATACCCTTTTTCCCCAAAAGGAAATCCCATTATATAAAGTAATTTACTTTATGTGATTTTTCATTTAAACAATTATGCAAAATTTATTCCCCGGCTTGAAATTCTCTACAAAGGAAAATTTAATTACATTTTTAATAATAGACTGTTATTTGAAATTGCGCAGTTCCACTATTTCCCACCACGGTTCTTATATGCTCTCCTTCGCGTCAGTGGCTGACCAATTAAAAAGAGGAATTGAGTACATATTTATTGATTTGAAATCGACCCGCGCTTTTCGGCGCATGCGCAGTTGAAAAAGTTGCTTACAGCGCACTCATCGATACAAGGCCGGGGCAGACAATAAACGTCAGTTGAAAAAATAACCTGAATGTCGCAGTAGAGGTGAGGGCCCCTCCAGCTTTCAAATTATCGAATCTTTACGTTTTAAGGACGCACAAATAGGCGGAAGTTCACTGTAGTTTATTTTAAATAGTTATTGTAAATAATTACTTTTTTTGGTAACGAAATAACTATTTTAAACAAGGGGCCGTCCATGAACAAGTTATATAAATTTAATGGGGAAAGGGGATCGCGTCAAAAACTACGGTTGGTAACAGGAGGCTGAGGGGGAGGAGGTTCAGTGGAAGTAACCTTACAAACTTAGAAAACCTTTAGTACATTTTCTGATGAGTAAATTTAACAAAATTTGCAAATTTTGCGAGAGATGGCCCCTCTTTTCACTTTTTTTAAAGAATGCTTTTTTTCCTCTATTTTCAAAAAACTTCCCTTTATCTCATTTTTCGTTTTAATGCGAACTGAATATACAGAACCCAATAAAAAAATCCGTCTATGGTTAAAAGTTAATTTATTTTTATTGAAAAGTCTACTATCATATTTTTAATTCTGAATTCATTTCGTTTTGTTAAAAATCCTACTACTTTGTCGAAAATTCGTTTAATTTTCGATTATAAACTAATCTTTTGGAATGAAAATTTAGCTATTCCATTTCTGGTTTTAAAAAATTACCTTTTTGTTGAAAAATCATATTTGTGGGTTAAAAATCCAACAGTTTTGTGGATAATTCGTCTTTTTGGCTTCAAAATTCAACAATTTTGTTGAAAATTCATCTCTTTTATTAGATAATTAATCTTCTTAGTGTAAGATTAATGTTTTTAATTACAAACTTATCTATTTGATCAAGATTTCAACTGGGTGTTTTAAAATAACCTTTTTTGTTCCAAATTCAACTGTTTTATAGAAAATTCGTCCTTGGCTTGAAAATTTAAAAATTGGATAGAAAGTTCAACTATCTTATTGCAAATTCGTGTCTTTTTGTTTAGAAATTAATTTTTTCAACTCAAAATGTAACAATTTCGCTTTTGTTTAAAAATTGATCAAATTGAACTATTTGGCTAAAAATTCGTGTTCAACTTGTAAAAAATTAATTTTTTTAAACTAAAAATGTAACTATTCCATCTTCGGTTGAAAATTACTCTTTTTTACATGATTATTTAACTATTTGGTACAAAATTAATGTATTTTGCCAAAAATTCGACTTTTTGGTAGAATGGCTTTCTACTGAAAATGTGATTATTCCATTTTTTGTTAGAAATTTACATTTTTTATTAATAATTGATAATTTCTAATTAAAAATTTTAACATTTTGGTGGAAATTCATCCTTTTTGGTTAAAAATTGCAGCTGTTTGGCTGAAAATAATCTTTTTTAATCGAAGATTCAACCATTTGGCACAAACTTAATGTATTTTGTTGAAAATTTATATTTTTTGGTAGAAAATGAAATTCCTGGTTAAAAAAATCATCTTCTTGATTAAAAATTAAACTATTTGGTTGATTGTTGCACTCTTTTGTTGGCAATACATTTTTTTATTTATCATTTTATTTGAAAATGTAACTGTTCCATTCTTGGTTAAAAATTATCATTTTTAATCAAAAATTGATCATTTCTAGTTGAAAATTTGACTGTTTGGTTGAAAATTCATGTATTTTGTTGAAAGCTTATCCTTTTTGATTAAAGATTACAACTGCTTGGTTCAAACTTAATATTTTTTGGTAGAGGACTCAACTATATGGTACAATATTAATGTATTTTGATGAAAATTACTCGTCTTTGGTAGAAAATCAATCTTTTTGTTTAAAATATCTTTTTTATTAAAAATTAAACTCTTTGGTAAAATGTTAAATTTTTCTGTTAAATACGTTAATTTGTTAAGTTTTTAGTTACATTTTTTTGTTGAAAATTCATTCTTTTAGGATCCATAATTTTATATTAAAACTTTAAATATTTTGTTGAAGAATCAATTACTTGGTTGAAAGTTGGACTACCATGTGAAGGGTTCATTTTTTATATAGAAGATTCATAATTTAGTTGAAAATTCAACTATTTGCTTCTAAATGAACTTTTTTGTTGAAAATTCAAGTTTCTGGGTCAAAAATTCAACTTTTTTGTTACAAAATTCAACTATTACCTTAAAAATTAAACTATTGTTTTAAAAAATCAACTATTCAATGAAAAATCAACTTTTTTGTTTAAAAAAATCATATTTTTTGATTGGAAAATTAACTTTTTTGTACATAATTCGCATTTTGGCTTAAAAATTCAACAATTTTGCAAAAGATTCTTCTCTTTTGGCCCAACATTAATTTTCTTGATGTAGAGTAAATCTTTTTGGTTGAAAATTCAAGTATACATATAATTAAAATTCTTTATCCCGGCAAGGAAATTAATCTTGATTGTTGAGAATTCATCTTCTTGGTTGAGGATTCAACTGTTAAAACTTCCTCTTTTTTAGTTGAATTTAAATGGTGAGAAATTCGTGTTTTTTTTGTTGAAAAGTAACTTTATGAACTAATAATTTTAGTATTTTATCTTTCGGAACTGTTCTTAGTCGAATTTTAATCTTTTTTGTTTGTAAATTCACCCATTTGTTTGAAAAATCATTTTTTAAAGTTAAAACTTCAGCTATTCGGTTACAAATTTTAAAAGGTTTTGAAACAAATTTTCAAGATTCCTGGGATAATTTTTGATAATTTTTTATGTTAGAAGATTAATTTTTGAAGAAAATTTCAATCGATTTAAAACACAATTTCAAACGATTACTAAAAATATTTTTAAGAATCTCCAAGATTTTCAGGCAATCTTTTATTCTAATAGATTTTCAATTTTAGGAAAAATTCAAGTCAGCCTAAAAAAATTTTGGATTTTAAAAATATGATAAAAATTGAAAAAATTTCCAAAAATTTCAAAAATATTTTCAAACGCCTTCGAAATTTCGAAAAGTTCTAAATATCTTTCAAACTAACTTGACTGTTTCCTGATGTTTGATCAAATCCTGTCAAATGAAAAAATCTTCTTTAAAATTTTTTAGATTCTTTCTCGTGGGGTGTGAAATACTTTGAACCTAATTTAAGCTCTAGTTTACGTGTTTAAAAACTTTTACCCAAAAAATACTTATTTTAAATTTTATATTATAAATTAAAAATTGTTTTTCCCTTCAAACTGAAAAATTAAATGCACGCATAGCGGACGACAGATGATGCTAGTATTTTTAAAATACAAAAGTAACTAAACAAGTAACCATTTTTTGTAATAATTTTTTGCAAAGTAACTAAGAAAAAGTTGCAATTCCAAAGGGTAACGATAATGACAAAATGAAGCAACTTACCCATCAGTGATTTTCAATTTGCAATAGTAACAATCTTGAGAATTAAATTGAGTTATAACAAACATGAATTTCACTTTAGAGTGATTAATTTAACTGGATAGTTGTAAAAGATTAAAAAAGAACCAAAGAGGCGGAATATCAAACGAGGAACTTTATACTCGAACTACAAACTGACTACTTTGAAGCTAAGTACTTGCAAACAGACCCTCGCAATATTACCCTCCTGTTTGTCGTTGAACTCACTTCAAAGGCGCCGTCTGACCAAAACGGGTTGCGACTACTGTGCAATTTACGCCCCTTAAATTGTAAACAAGTAGAAACCACATCCTCAATATAACTTCAGCTAACAATTATTGTAAAACTCTAGAAACTGGATGTACATTTCTTAACGCAGCCCCTCTATTTTCTTCATTTTGGTGAAAAATTAAATCTTATTGTTTGCTTTATTTCTTTAATAATTTAAGACCAAAAAATTATTTCGTTCCTTAGCATTGTTTTAATTCTATTCAATAATAAGTCTGCGATTTTACAAAAGAGAAGAAAAGAAAATTTTATTGAACAATTCAGATAATCAAATTTAGAAAAAAGAATTAAATTTTTTATGACCTACAACACTCAAATTTAATTACGAAATTCTCGGAAGTTAACAAAAAACCAAAATCCAAGGATCCAATTTGGGCAACACAATCTTAAGTGTTTCCATTCAAGTTAAAAAAAGAAAGTGCAAGATAAAAGAAGGGAACTTCGAAATCATTTATAGTTGAAAATTCAACTATTTGTTTGAAAATCTAGGTATTTTCCTGAAAATGTATTCATTTTGGTTAAAAATTGCAGCTGTTTGGCGAAAGATTAATCTGTCGGTTGTGGACTCAACTTTATGGTACAAAATTAATGTATTTTGTTGAAAATTCGTTTTTTTTGGTAGGAAATGAATCTTTTCAATCGAAAATTCAACTGTCTGGTTCAATTTTGAACTGTTTTATTAAAAATTCATTTTTTCTAAGATTGATTATAAGTTGAAAAACTCTTTTTTTTTAAAGCTCGTGTTTTTGTGTTCGAAATATCAACTGCTTGGTTGAAAATTAAACTACTATGTGAACAGTCAATTTTTTTTTGGCAGAAGATTTATCATCTTAGTTGAAAATTCAACTATTTGGTTGTAAATTATCTCTTTTGCTGAAAATTTATATTTTGGATTTGAAAATTCAGCTCTTTTATAGATAATTCGTCTTTTTGCCTTAAAAATTCAATAATTTTGTTAGAAATTCGTCTTTTTGGTAGAACATTAACCCTTTTGATTCAAAAATTTAACTCTTTGGTTAAAAATGTATCTTTTTGGTAGAAAATGAATCTGTTTGGGTAAAAATTGAAGTATTTGGTTGAATGTTAAACTCTTCTGTTGAAAATTCATTTTTTCTAAGATTTATCATTTCAGTTCAAAATCTAACTATTTTTTTTAAACCTCGTATTTTTTGGATGAAATATCAACTGATTGGTTGAAAGTTGAACCTTTATGTGAACAGCTAATTTTTTTGTAGAACATTCATAATTTTAGATGAAAATTCAACTATTTGGTTATAAATTAACTTTGTTGTTGAAAATTCATATTTTGGATTTGAAAATTTAACTCTTTTATTGATAATTCCTTTTTTTGGCTTAAAAATTCGTCTTTTTGTAAAATATGAATCTTCTTAGTTTGAAAATGTAACTGTTCGGTTCAAAATCTATCTTTTTGGTTAAAAATTTAATTACTTGGTTGAACTACTTTGTTAAAAATTCTTTTTTTTTTACATTCACCTCTTTGATTTACGCTTTTTTTGCTAAAAATTTATTTAATTGCCTGTAGAAGTATCTATCTCATTGTTTTTTTAAATAAACTTAAAAAAAGAGGAAGAAAAAAGGAGGCAACCTCGAAATCCCCTTTTTTCTTTTTTTCTGACGTCTTTTTTTAAAACTAAAAAGAAAATCGTGAAAATCACAAAGAACGCCCCAAATACGTTATCAATTGCAAATCTCAACAAAAATAGAAACATGATAAATATAGCTTTTTTAACGAAAAAAATTATCAACAGATTATTAAACAAATAGTAAGCTGTAACTATTTTGTGCCTGAATAAGCTGTTTTTGGTTGTTATTATTTTTATTCATCTTGATAGCGGTACTTATTGATAATAATAACGCATTCTGTAATTTATAATTAACAATAAGCAATAACTTATTATAGGCGCAGAAACAAAATGAAAAAAAAGTTCATAATTTTAAATTATGAATAGTCAATATTGTTACAACACAACATTTTTTCAGTGAATTTGGTTGAAGTTAGCTTTTGATACAGAAATACATTAACAAAAATAATTATAAAAAAATTTTTTTTTATAAAAGTTTCAATTTTTTATTAATATTCAACAACAATACCCGCTTATAATTATTGAGAAATTTATTTATTGTAACACTACTTGCAAGGTGCCTTTCAATAAATACAACAAACAACTCACTCATTCAGGCCTAAAATAGATATACCTGCTTATTTATTTAAGAATTTGTTGGAAGTGTCAACAAAAAAATTATTGAAAGTTTGTGATATATTTTATTGGTAAAAAATTTCCATTAAGCTACCCATAAAATGATTTTGTAAAAAAAAATTTTACCTCCAAAAAATTTTTAATTTAATAATCGTTCATATAACTGTTATTAATAATAAAAATCCTTAACGTTTGCATTTTTCTATGTTTACAAATCATAATTTTCAATTGATTTTTAATTAGTCTGATGAAAAATACCGTGGAATGGACAGAATTCAAAAATGTATAGTTTTTTTATTAAAATGCTTATAAAAATACTCTATCTTCATTAAAAAATGTCCAATTGACAATGATTCAATCGCTTGCATATTTATCAATTTAAAAAATGCAGAAATTTCAAGTGTAAAATGTAGATTTTTTTAAATTTATTAATTTTTTTCGTCACCAGGTTCATATTTTTAAAATTTTATCATTATTTTGAATTTCCCTTATGTGACACAGATGAAATTCTATGTTTGCATTTTCGTTAAAAAATGTCTTTAGCTCAAAATTCATCAAGTTTTTCTAATGATTTATAAAGTCATAGAAAACAGATCCATTCTTAATTACTGAAAATTTAGAAAAAGCCTTTTAGTTTAAAATTGTTTATTTAACAAAAGTTATTAAGATTTTTGTGATTTATTTTCAGTTGTGCGCAAAAAAGTTTCGAATTTGTTCATTGATTTCAACCAAAAAAGACGTATTTATATCATAAAAAATGAATTTTTAATCCAAAAGGTCGAATTTTCTACAAGATAGTCGAATTTCGATCAAAAAGATGATCTTTTTAGAAAAATAGTTCAATTTTGAACCAAATAGTTGAACTTTAACAAAATTGTTGAATTTTCAAACTGCAAATATGAATCTTTAACCAAATGGTCGAATTTTTAACAAAACAGTTGAATTTTCGACCAGAAAAGATAAATTTTTAATAAAATACTTGAATTGTCAACAAAATAATTAAACTTTCAAGAAAGTAGTTCAATTTTTTAACAACAATACGAGTTTTTAACCAAAAAGATTAATTTTCTATGAAAGAATGATGAATCTTTAGTAAAATACATGAATTTTCGAACAAATATTTAAACTTTTAACCAAAAGGATGAATTTTTAACAAAATAGTCCAATTTTCAACCAAAAAGATAAATTTTCAACTGCAATGATGAATTTTCCAACCAGATGGTCGAATTTTCAAATTATGATTTTTTAGTCAAGAAAGAAAAATATGTTCATGCAAATTGTTGAAATTTCAAGCAAATATATGAATTTTCTGTAAAACAGTTGAATTTTCAAAACGAAAATATGAATTTTCAACAAAATAGTTCAATTTTCCAGCAAAGAGATGGACCTTCAACCAAAGAAGTAAATTTTGAACAAAGTAGTTCATTTTCTACCCAGATAGTTCAAATTTTCAATTAAAAAATATAAATTTTCAACAAAATGGTTAAATTTTCAACCCAGCAGATGAATCTTCAAATAAATTAAGAATCCTCAATTGGAGTAGTTAAATTTTCAGTTCAAAAAATTATTTTCAAACTAAACGAAAAACAAGTTTTTAACCAAGGAGATGAATTTTCAACTAAAAAAGACGAATTTTCAGGGAATAATGTAATAGTAGATATTTCAACCAGTAAAGAATTAAAATTTGATTTAAAAAATGTTGAATTCAATCAAAAAGGCGATTTTTCAACAAAATAGTTGAATTTTCAAAAAAAACCAGGTTAATTTTTCACCCAACAGGTGCATTTTTATACAAAAAACATTACATCTCTACTGAAACACGCGAATTTTTAAACTGAAAAGACAAATTTTCAAAAAAATAGTTGAGTTTGCAACACAAAGTTAATTTTCAACAAACAAGCAACTGCAAAAATGGATATAAAAATATAAAGCTAATAAATTACTAATAAGAATATTATATTAGTGTGTGTCCGTAAAACTTCATTTTGAAAATTCCCTAATTTTTCCCAAACAGATTTTTTAATTTTCCCTGGACAATCATATTCAAATATAAGAATTTCAATTCTGTAACATTTTCAACATGAAATCTTTTACAAACGGAATAAAAGAATTTCAAATTTGTTATCCTTTACAGGTATTTAAAGTGCCTCTTGTAGAAATTCCCTGACTTTTGCAAAATTCTTTTCAAAAACTTTGATTTTTCCTTGTTTCCTTTATTATACTTTCTCCTATCAAATGTTGTCGATAGACAACTGAAATACATTAAAAGTAAGTTTACATAAATATTTGTAGGTATACTTTTGTTCGGTTGTATCATTAGATTAAAAAAAATATATACTTTTTGTCTCTAAAAAAAATTGTATCGTAAGACACAAAAATCTTATCTTCAAAATTTGTGGCATTTTAATTCAGTAATTTAAAATAGCTTATTCGAAACCAGCATATTATGACGCTATAATGCCCCAAGAAAAGTGAGCTTTTCCCTTTACCGCACCATCCAGCTAGCGGCAGATAATTAGTTCACTCGTAAGATATTATACATCACTCTTAAGATATCACACATCACTCGCAAGATATCATGCATCACTCATAAGATATCATGCATCACGCATAAGAATACACACGTCTTCACGTGAAATTCGGTGTTTGCTCAGTG
>JAWWEA010000021.1:69554016-69564338 GCA_035222095.1 Andricus quercuspetiolicola | reverse complement strand
TACAAAAAAATGAATTTTCAATTAAAAATAGAATAGTTAAATTTTGGATTGAAAAAATTAATTTTCTTTTAAAAAAACAAACTAATTTTTAACAAAGTAGTTTAATTTTCAACAAGGATATAAATTTTTAACCAAGAAGAAGAATTTTCAACAAAATAAATGAAATTTCAAAAAAATACGTGAATTTTCAACCAAATAGATGAATTTTTAATTAAAAATATAAATTTTTAACAGAAAATGGAATAGTTAGATTTTCAGTCGTAAAAATAATTTTCAAAAAAAAAAAAAAACGAATTTTCAACAAGTTAGTTAAATTTTCAACCAAATATATGAATTTTCAACCAAAAAGATGAATTTCCAACGAAGAAGATTAATTTTTTATCAAAAATCCAAATTTCAACAAAATAAATGAATTTTCAATAAAATATGTGAATTTTGAACGACATAGTTGAATTTTCAACTAAAAAATATACATTTTTAACAAAAAATGGAATAGTTAGATTTTCATCTGTGAAAATTAATTTTCAAAAAAAAAAACGAATTTTCAACAAGTTAGTTAAATTTCCAACAAAGATATGAATTTCCAACCAAGAAAATTAATTTTTAACCATAAAGACGAATTTTTACCAAAATAAATGAATTTTCAACAAAATACGTGACTTTTCAACCAAATAGTTAAATTTTCAACTGAAAAGTATCAATTTTCAACAGAAAATGGAATAGTTAGATTTTCAGTTGTAAAAATTAATTTAAAAAAAAACGAATTTTCAACAAGTTACTTAAATTTTCAACCAAAGATATGTATTTTCAACCGAAAAAATGAATCTTTCACCAAAAAATGGATTTTCAAACAAAAATATTCATTTTCAATCGAGAAGATTAATTTACACCAAAAAAGAATTTTCAACGAAATGCACGAATTTTTAAAAAATTAGTTGAATTTTCAACTACAAAAAAATGAATTTTCAATTAAAAATAGAATAGTTAAATTTTGGATTGAAAAAATTAATTTTCTTTTAAAAAAAGAAACTAATTTTTAACAAAATAGTTTATTTTTCAACTAAAGAAATATATTTTCAACCAAAAAGAGTAATTTATCACCAAAAAATGAATTTTCAAAGAAAAAGATCAATTTTCAACCAAGAAGATTAAATTACACCAAAAAGACGAATTTTCAACATAGCACATGAATTCTTAACCAAATAAGTTGAATTTTCAACGAAAAATGAAATAATTATATTTTTAGTGAAGGAAATTAATTTTCAATAAAAAAAAAACAATTTTCAACAACTTAGTTCAATTTTGAATCAAAGAAATATATTTTCAACCAAAAAGATGGATTTTTTTACTAAGAAATAAATTTTCAAACCAAAAGATTAATTTTTAACCAAAAAGATTAATTTACACAAAAAAGACGTATCTTGAGCAAAATGAATTTTTTACCAAATAGATGAACTTTGAAAAAAAAATGTCAACTATAAAAGATAAATTTTCAACTAAAAAAGATAAATTCTCAACTAAAAGTTTCGTATTGAAAAACAGAAATATACATTAAAAATTTAAATTCTGAACTAAAAGAGAAATTCAATGTAGAAAAGGAAATTTTTTGAATTTTGAGGTTAAATAATTTAAACCAGTAAACAACTACATGAATTTTTGAAATTAAAGTTGATCAAGTAATTTGGAAAAAAATATTTATAACAAAATACATATTAAAAAACTTTTTTTTATTTAGTACCCCATAGAAATTTTTAAAATCAATTTTCAAAATCAATTTTAGAAATTTTAAAACTTGGCGGGAATATATTATACCATAAATGGTTTTTTAACATTTATTTTATTAAATCTATAGAGTAATTTATAAAACGATTTTAAGAAAAATGAGAAAGACACTAAAAAATTAAAAAATTAAATATCAAAAAACTTTTAAAAACTATAGGTTAAAAATTTGTTGAGATTGGCTTTATGGTTTATTGAAGGATCAATATCAGCAGTGGAAGGAACTTTCTTTATCATGTAGCCCGAACAGAAATCTGAAATACCGACATAGGATATCAGTTCAACTTTCTTCCGCAGGGTGGCAGAGCCTTACTTTTCAAACATTTTTCTTTTCAAAATTTTTTTGAAAGTTGCACATTTGTTATTAAAATAAAAAATATATTTATTTTATAAATTATTTTTTAAATAAATATAAATATAAATGAATTATTATTATATTTATATTTATATATTTATAAACAAATATCAGTATACAAAATTTAATTTGTTCTTAATTTTTTAAATTAAGAAATGTACAGTCTATGTTAAAGAAATTATTAAATAGGAATCATCTTTTATTTTTCTTCTTCAAAATTTGGTTTCTTTTTGTAAAAAAATTGTAACTTATTTTTTGTTTTATCTTTAGCAGAAATGAACTTCTAAATTTTTGACAATTAAAAATATTTATACAGAGTGTCGAAAATAATTAAAAAATAATTCACAATTATTAATTGTGGAATAAAACTGATTCCTGCCTATATTTTGGAAAAATAAAATGAAAAAGACTTTCAGGAAATTTTTTGATAGAAAAAAAACGAATTCAAGATTTTTGGAAAATTAAATTAAAAATAAAATAATTTTTTTTCGCATGTTTAAACCAGTTGATTTTTGAAGCAGAATTGAATATTTGAAAGATTCAAAAAACATTTTAAAATGAAAATTTAACTATTTAAAAAAAATGTATTTTTCGTTTGGTTGAAATGTTGAAATTATTCTTTCAAAAATGTACTTGTTTTGGTTGGAAATTAAGTTTTTTGACTAAAAATTTACCTATTCATTTTTTTCTTGAAATTTTACGTTTTTTGGTTAATAATTTAATTATGTGGATAATAATTAATGTAGTTTCTTAAACATTCATCTTTTTTTGGTAGAAAATTATTTTTGGTGGACATTTTTTCAGTTAAAAATTCATGTACTTGGATGAAATTTTGCCTCTTTTGGTAGAAAATAAATCTTCTTAGTTAAAAAAATGATTTTTTGTGAAAAACTTATTTCTTTGGTAGAAAATTAACTTTTTTGACTGAAAATTTAAATGTTCCATTCTTTGTTGAAATGTTCTGTTTTTTGGTTAAAAATTCAATTATTTGAATTTTTTTAGAAGTTTCTTAAACATTCGCCTTTTTTTGGTAGAAAATTATTTTTGGTTGAAATTTTATCTTTTTTAGTTAAATTTTTTTGGTAGAAATCTAATCTTCTTGGTTGAAAATTCATTTTTTCTGAAAAACTTATTTTTCGTTGTCTAACATTCATAATTTCAGTTGAAAATTTATTTCTTTAGCTAAAAATTTAACTATTTTTTTTAAAAATGTATTTTTTTGTTTGGTTGAAAATTAACTTTTTTTGACTGAAAATTTAATTGTTTCATTTTTTGTTGAAATGTTATGTTTTTTGGTTGAAAATTCAATTATTTGGATACGTCTTTTTTTGTCAGAAAATTATTTTTGGTTGAAATTATATCTTTTTTAGTTAAAAATTCACGTATTTGGATGAAATTTCGCCTTTTTTGGTAGAAATCTAATCTTCTTGGTTGGAAATTCACTTTTTCCTGAAAAATTACTTTTTTGACTGAAAATTTAACTGTTTCATTTTTTCTTGAAATTTTATATTTTTTGGCGGAAAATTCAATTATTTGCGTAATAATTTATGTACATAGTTTCTTAAACATTCGTCTTTTTTCGGTAGAAATTTGTTTTTCGTTGAAATGTTGTCTTTTTCAGTTAAAAATTCATGTATTTGGAAGAAATTTCGCCTTTTTGTTAAAAAAAAAAAATCCTCGTGGTTAAAAAAATCATTTTTTGTTAAAAACTTATTTTTGCTTTGCTGAAAATTCACCGTTTTTGTTTAAAATAATTTTCTTGATTGAAAATTGAACTACTTTTTCGAAAATTAATTTTTTTTGAAAGGATATTTATGTTTTTTAGTTGAAAATTTAACTATTCAGATAAATATAATTCATGTATTTTGTTAAACGTTCGTCTTTTTTACGTAGAAAATTATTTTTGGCTGAAATTTTATCTTTTCCACTTGAAAATTCATGTACTTGGATGAAATTTCGACTTTTTTAGTAGAAACTTAATCTTCTTGATTAAAAAATCATCTTTTGTTGAAAAAATTTTTTTGTAGATTCATAATTTTAGTTGAAAGTTCATTTCTTTGGTTGCAAATTTAACTATTTTAAAAAAAAATAATTTTTTTCTTTGATTGAAAATTAACTTTTTTGACTGAAAATTTAATTATTTTATTTTTTGTTGAAATGTTTATTGGTTGAAAATTCAATTATTTAAATACGTCTTTTTTTGGTAGAAAATTATTTTTGGTTTGAATTTTATCTTTTTTAGTTAAAAATACACGTATTTGGATGAAATTTCGCCTTTTTTGTTAGCAAATTAATCTTCTTGGTGAAAAAATTATTTTTTGTTAAAAAATTATTTTTCGTTATTGAAGATTCATAGTGTTAGTTGGAAATTCATTTCTTTGAATAAAAATTTAATTATTTATTCGAAAAACAATTTTTTTAACTTAACATTTAACTACTTTATTTTTTTGGAAATTTATGTTTTTTGGTTGAAAATTTAATTATTTGCATAATAATTCATGTAGTTCCCTAAAAATTCGTCTTTTTCGGTAGAAAATTATTTTTGGTTGAAATTATATTTTTTCAGTCGAAAATTCATGTATTTGGATGAAATTCAGCCTTTTTTGGTGGAAAATTAATTTTCTTGTTTAAAAATTTATCTTTTGTTGAAAACTTTTTGTTTGAAAATTCATAATTTTATTTGAAAATTCACTTCTTCGGCTAAAAATTTAACTATTTTTTCAAAAATGTATGTTTTTTTGGTTGATGAATAACTTTTTTGACTGAAAATTTAACTATTCCATTTTTTGTTGAAATTTTACGCTTTTTGGTTAAAAATTGAATTATTTGGATAATAATTCATGTAGTTTCTAAAACATTCGCTTTTTTGGTAGAAAATTATTTTTGGTTGAAATTTTGTGACTTTTTGAACAATTTTGTTGAAGAATCCTAATTTTTGTTAAAAAATCATTTCTTTGAAAATTTAACTATTTCTTTTTTTTAATTTATGTTTTTTTTAGTTGAAACTTTAACTATCAAGATGAAAATAATTCATGTATTTTGTTGAATATTCGTCCCTTATAGTAGAAAATTATCTTTGGTTGAAATTTCATCTTTTTTAGTTCAAAATTCATGTATTTGGATGAAATTCAGCCTTTTTTGGTGGAAAATTAATTTTCTTGTTTAAAATTTATCTTTTGTTCAAAACTTTTTTTTTGACAATCCATAATTTCAGTTGAAAATTCACTTTTTTGTAGAAAATTAATATTCTGAGTTGAAAATACATGTTTTAAATTAAAAATGTAACTACTTTATTGGAAATTCATTTAAAAATTATTTTTTATCAATAAAAATTTAACTATTCAATTTTTGGTTCAAAACTGACCTTTTTTAAGTTGAAAATTCGATTATTTGGTTGAAAATGTATGTTTTGTAGAAAATTCGTCTTTCTTAGCATAAAATTAATCTTTTAGGTTGAAAGTTCATATTTTTGGTTGAAAAATCGACTGTTTGATTAAAAATTCATCCATTCATCAGTCAACATTGTTCACTTGCAAAATGTTTCGAAATTTTCACAATTAGTATTAAAATATAAAAAATACTATTATAATTAATTTAAGAATTTTTGAAACTAAAAAATGTACAGGCTATGTTCATAAAATTCGACGCCTCCATTCCATACCGCTCCAAGCCTCGTTTAGGCGATTTACCGCTCCACGCCTCGCTTCGTCGGTTCACCGCTCCACAGCTCGTTTAGGCGGCTTACCGCTCCAAGCCTCGTTTAGGCGGTTTACCGCTCCAAGCCTCGTTTAGGCGGTTTACCGCTCCAAGCCTCGTTTAGGCGGTTTACCGCTCCACAGGTCGTTTAGGCGGAATGGAATGAAGACGTCGAAATAAAAAAGAAAGAAAGTAGTAAAGTGAAAAGAAACAAAAAGAACAAGAACAAAAGAATTGCGTGTATCGACGGTTAGTGTTGTAAGTAAGAAAAAAACGTTTTATCGACTAACGAACGAATACGTATAAACTCGTCATAAATTGTTCTTGCTGCCTTAAATAAACACAACTATCATATAAATATTATAAAAAAGAAGTCTATCGGTAGTGCGCAATCTGCCCATCGTCCATTTTTCTTTTTCCCCCGACCTCGCCGCTACAGCTTACCTAATTAATAAATAACTAGAGAGAAAAGAAAGTACGCTCTTTTCTTCCAATAATCGTAAAAGAATCTCTCTGCAACAGATCGTCTTCCTCTCGTTTTTGCTTCCCAAAGGCCAATTTTTATTCGATTCTTAAATAAATAAAAAAAAGACGGCCGCATTTTATGTTGCTCGCAAATCACGATTGTCGATCGTCCAGAAAATATCGCCCTGCGAAGAGAACAATATATTTCAACAATAAAATTCAAAAGAACTTTACAAGAAAAAAGTGGCCTGAATTATAAATCAAAAATAGATTGATTCATTTGATGTAATAAAATTAATTATCTAATGATTTTTAAATTTAGGCTTTCGACATTGTATAGAATTTTAATGTTAATGCTTCTTAAATTTAAATTAAACAAATAAAATCATTTACAAATTTACAGGAACTGGAATCGGTAAAATTTAAAAAACTAGAATTTAAAAAAATTAAAGTTATCTAAACATGAACTGAAAACATTCCAATTTAGAATTCATAAAATTTGACATTCAATTTTGAAGTTTTCAAAATAAAAGGAATAAAAAACTAGGATACAGAGTTGAATTTTCTTTCACTTTTAAACAGTTGAATTTTTCAGTTCCTCCAATTTTCAATAGTTGAATTTTCAACTGTTGAAAATTTAATGATCAATTTTCTATTTTCCTAAATTTTCAACAATTGAATTTTCAACTGTTGTAAATTTGATGAACAATTTTTAATTTTCCTAAATTTTCAGCAGTTGAAAATTCAATTTTTAATTTTTTAAATTTCTTGAATTCCCAACAGTCAATTCTCAATTTTCTTTAATTTTAAATTTTCTTCAATTTTCAACAATGGCAGAAATTATAAAACCAAAAATAGATTGACTCCATTGTTGAAGACTAAAAGAAATTAAAAAATTGAAAATAACTGAAAATTATAGAAAATTTAATATTTAACTTTTTAAAATTGAATTTTCTCTAAATTTCAATTATCTTCCATTTTTAATTTTCGTCAATTCTCAACAACGGCACGAATTACAGAACAAAACTAGATTGATTCAATTTTTTTTAATTCAAGAAAATTAAAAATAAAATATAATTGAAAATTTAAAAAAATTAATTTTTAATGTTGCTAATTGAAGAAAAACAACAATTAAATATTTAATTATTGAAAAATGAAGTGAATTGAGAATTGGTAATTGAATTTTTAAGATGAAAACTCAATTTTCTTCAATTTTTAACAATTGAAAATTCAATTTTTTCAATTTTAAAGACTTGAAAATTCAATTTCCAAGTTTCTCCCTATTTCAACAGTTGAAAACTAAATTTTCAATTTCTCAACTTTCTTCTATTTTCCGCCGCTGAATTTCCCACGATTTTCAATAGTAGAATTTTTAACTGCAAAAAATTCAATGATCAATTTTCAATTTTCTTCAATTTTCAACAATGACACGAATTACAAAACAAAAATGGATCGATTTCATTATTGAAAATTGAAGATAATTGAAAATTAAAGAAAATTTGATTTTTAACTGTTGAAAAGTGAAGAAAATCAAAAATTAAATTTTGAACTGTTGAAAATGAAATTTTCAACTATCGAAAATTGCAGAAGATTAAGAATTGATAATTGAATTTTCACCAGTTGAAAATTCTATTTTCAACAATTGAATTTTTAACTGTTAAAAATTCTACTTTCAACAATTGGATTTTTAACTGTTGAAAATTAATTGCAGAAAATTCCGTCCATTTTCAAGAGTTGACAATTCGATTTTCGTCAAATTTAAACAGTTAAAAATTCAATTTTCTTCCATTTTAAACACTTGAAAATTCAATTTCTAAGTTTCTTCTTATTTTAACAGTTGAAAACTAAATTTTCAATTTCTCAACTTTCTTCAATTTTCAGTCGTTAAATTTCCCCTAATTTTCAATAGTAAAATTTTTAACTGTAGAAAATTCAATGATCAATTTCCAATTTTATTCCATTTTTAACAATGACACGAATTATAAAACAAAAATGAATCTATTCCATTGTTGAAAATTGAAGATAATTTAAAATTAAAGAAAATTTAATTTTTAACTGTTGAAAATTAAAGAAACCCGAAAATTAAATTTTCAACTGTTGGAAATTTAATTTTAAACTATTGAAAAGTGAAGAAGATTGAGAATCGATAATTGAATTTTCAACAGTTGAAAATTCTATTTACAACAATTGAATTTTCAACTTTTGAAAATTCGATTTTTAATAATAGAATTTTTAACTCTTGAAAATTAATTGAAGAAAATTTCTTCAATTGGCAACAATTGAAAATTAAATTTTATTTTCAATTTTTTTCTATTATCAACCGTTGCACGAATTATTAAAAAAATGGATTGATTCCATTGCTGAAAATTGAAGGAAATTAAAAATTGAAAACAACTGAAAATTGAAGAAAATTTAATTTTTAACTATCGAAAATTACTTCAAAAAAATTTCTAACATTTACAACCGTTGAAAATTCAATTTTCGTCAATTTTAAACAGTTGAAAATTCAAGTTTCTTCAATTTTCAACAGTTGAAAATTAAATTTTCTTTCATTTTGAATTTTCTTTAATGATTAACGGTTGCACGTATTATAATATAAAAATGGATTGATTCCGTTGCTGAAAATTGAAGGAAATTAAAAATTGAAGATAACTGAAAACTGAAGACAATTTAATTGTTAACTGTTAAAAATTCTATTTTCGACAATTAAATTTTTAACTGTTGAAAATTTCTTCCATATCCAACGGTTGAAAATTAAATTTTCGTCAATTTTAAACAGTTGAAAATTAAATTTTCTTTCATTTACAATTTTCCTCAATTATCAACCGTTGCACGAATTATAAAACAAAAATGGATTGATTCCATTGTTGAAAATTGAAGAAAATTGAAAATAACTCAAAATTGAAGAAAATTTAATTTTTAAATATTTTTAATTTTCAACAATGGCTCGAATCATGAAACAAATTGAATTTATTGACTTATTTATTACAATAATATTAATGATCTAAGGATTTCAAGATGTAGGCTTCCAAATTGGAAAAATTGAAAATCTTGAATTTGAGCGATATCGAAAAAATCCGAAGAAATTCTTAGAAAATTGAAAATGCATTGGCAATTGCGCAATTTGAAAATTAAAATAAATCGACTTTGGAAATTTCAAAAATACCAACAGGAAAATTTTATACTGCTCTAAAAATTGAAAAAATAGAATATTCAAAAAATCTCAGTTATTGAAACTTGAACTGAAAACTTTCCAATTTAAAATTCATATAAATTGACATTCACTTTCGAAGTCTTCAAAATAAAAAGAATAAAAAACTCCAATACTTTAAAAAATATTAAAAAGTCCAAATTTGGTCTAATAAATAAAAAATCTGATAAAATTTCTTCTTGTTTTATAAATGAGGGTCAGAAAAATTCACTGAAAGGCTTTTCGATTCCAAAAGCAAAAAATGTTAACACTTGCAAAATCAAATGAATTAATTTTGAGTGCTTTGAAAACTGAAGGGATTATAAAAAAAATTAAAATTTGAATTTCTAGCAAACTGTAAGCATTCAAATTTGAAATCAAGGAAAATGCGACGCCTTTTAAGACGATATATTGTTTAAAAAATAATTATTAAAAAACGATTGAATAAATTGTTGTTCTCGAGGTGAAAAAAATGTAGACGATCGACGAGACTGTATTTCATTGATATAATAAAACTACGTAAAACGACTAAGAAAGCAAAACCTAACTGAATCATCGCAACGATGTAAATCGACGACGTTAATAATTTTCTGTATGACTTATAAGGCGCTGAATGGCGATGATTTGAATATAACGATATAATGCATTCATTGTAAATCTCTAAAGTTTATAAAGACGTACGACGCCACGAAGGTTTGTACGCCATTATTATGAAAAATATACATATTATATATAAATATATACATATATATAAAAATGTTACGTAAGCATACTTTCTCAGACATATCTTTAACATGGTGTAAATTGATACCTAGCGTTAAACGATATACTGTAATA
>JAWWEA010000021.1:68475103-68486893 GCA_035222095.1 Andricus quercuspetiolicola | reverse complement strand
ATTGATCCTGCGGTACTGGAAAATTGTACTGGATAATTCCTCTACTTATTCTGGGTATTTTGGAATGAATCTGAGTATTCTCTTGGAAATGGTACTCTTCAAAAGTAAAAAAAAAATTTTTTTCTTGTTTGGAATTAATTTAGTTCGGGTAAAAATTCTAGTCTTTGGTGGAAAATTTTATTATCTTATTAAAACTGAAACTATTTTGTTAAAAAGTCATATGTTTTGGTAATAAATTCAGTTACTTGGTTGAAAATTGAAGTACTTTGTTAAAAATTAATTTTTTTTCTCGCAGATTCATCTCCTTTGTTGAAAATTTACCCATTTTATTTTCAGAAAATTAATCTTCTGGGTTAAAAAATTATCTATTAGGTTAAACTCTTTTGCTGAAAATTGATTTTTTAATGATTCGTGATTTTAGGTGAAAATTCATCTCTTTGGTTGAAAATGTAACTCTATTGTTAAAATTTCTTTTCTTTTTGGTTGAGAATTTATTTTTTCAACTAAGACTATTTTATTTTTGGTCAAAAATCAATATTTTTATTTATTGGAAATTGGTCTTTTCTAGTTAAAGATTCATGTATTTTGTTAAAAATTGGTAGTTTTTGGTCGAGGAGTTGAGGATTCCCAAATTTAGTAAAAATTAAACTATTCTGTTGAAAGTTAACTCTTTTGTTAAAAATTTATAGTTTTGGTTTAAATTTATTCACTTGGTTAAAAGTAAAACTATTTTCATGGAAATTTAATCTTTTGGTAAACAATTATTTAAAGAAAAATATATTTTTGTGTTAAAATTTCAATATCTATGTCAATAATAATTAGTTTTTTGGCTTTAAAATTCAACAACGTTGTTGAAAAATTATGTATTGTAAGGAAAATTAGTTATTTTTGTAGAAAATTAATCTTCTTGACGGAAAATTCACCTTTTGGTTGGAAATTCAACTATTTGTTTCAAAATTTATCATTTTTGTTGAAAATCTATCTCTTTGGTTGAAAATATAACTATTTTGTTGAAAGTTCGTTTTTTTTTGTCCAGAATTTATTTTTTTAACTATCATCGTCGCTTTTTCATTTTTAGTTGAAAATTTATATTTTTTATAGAAAATTGATCTTTTCCAGTTAAAGATTCATATATTTTGTTAAAAATTCATGTTTTTTGGTCGAAAATTGATCTTTCCGGTTAAAAATGCAACTACTTAATTCTTTGGTTGAGGATTCAACAGTTTGGTAGAAAATTAAAGTATTGTGTTGAAAATAAACTTTTTGGTTAAAAGTTTATATTTTTGGTTTGAATTGAACCATTTGGTTAAAAATGAAATTTTCTAAATGAAAATTCAACTTTTTGGTGGAAAATTACCTTTCTTGTTGAAAAATAATATTTTAAGGTTGAAATGTCAACCTTATTGTAGATAATTCGTCCTTTCGGCTTCAAAATTCGACAAATTTGTTGAAAATTAATGTATTTTGCTGAAAATTCGTCTGTTTAGGTAGAAAATTAATCCCTTTGCTGGAAAATCCATCTTCTTAGTGAAAAATCCAACTATTTGATTAAAAATTCATATTTTTGATTTCAAAATTGATATTTTTCAGTTTAAAATTCAATTTATTGGTAGAAAGTACGACTAGTTTCTTAATAAGTTCATATTTTTTTTAAATTATCATCTTGGTTGAAAATTTAATTATTCCATTCTTAGAAAATCAATTTTCTGTGTTAAAAAAACATCCTTGGGGTTGAACTCTTTTGTGGGAAATCTATTTTTTGAAGAATTATCATTATAGTTAAAAATTTATCTATTTGCTTGAAAAAATAATTATTTTGTGGAATAATCGCTTTTTTTTGATTGGGAAATGATTTTTTAACTAGCATCATAGCTATTTCGTTTTTGTTTGAAAATTGATATTGTTAAGTGAAAATTATTCTTTTCTAGTTAAAGATTTGTGTATTTTGTTGAAAATTGTTATTTTTTTCTTGCAATTCAATCTTCTTTGTTGAAAATTTACACTTTTTGGTTAAAAATGTAACTGTTTGGTTCCCGATTAATCTGGTTTGGTCAAGAATTCAACAATTTAGTAGAAAATTGAACTATTCTGTTGAAAATTAATCTTTTTTGTTGAAAATATATATTTTTGGATTAAATTTAACTAGTTGGTTAAAAATTCATCTTTCTTAGTTAACAGATCAACTACTTGGTTGAAAGTTGAACTAGTTTGTGAAAAAGTTCATATTCTTCAAGATTCATCTGCTTGATTGAAAATTTAACTATTCCACTCCTAGAAACCTAATCTTCCGCATTAAAAAACCATCTTTTGGATCATTTTTTCAAATCAATTTTTTGAAATCCTTCTGTCTTAGTGTCGAACCTAGTGCAAAAAAATTTGCAAAACCTAAAATAATAAATTCGACTCACTAAATGATTTTAGAAAGACCTAAACAAAAACTTTTATGAATATTACCGAAATTTAACAAAATATTATAAAAATTTATTCTAATCTTTGTAAATATTTACACATACTATGATGATTAACTTACCTTTGAAGTGAGGCTAAGAACTTGATAAAATGTTAATTATTTCCATAGTTATTCCAATTTTTCGAACAGATCGAGATTTTACGTTTTTTTTGCAATACATTTTTTGAAACTGATATTTTGCCTTTAATTTTATGTTGTGAAATTACAAAAAAAAATGTAGAAAAATATATGTAATAATTAAAAGTAGAATGAAAAGTGATAGGTTCATGCAAATTCACTGTCTTAAATATTAACTTCAGAAAATTGCTAATTATTTCCATACAACTTCTTTGATCCCAAAACATGTCCAAAATATAAAACCGAAATTTTCATCAATTTAAAACCTTTCAACTTCTCAGAAATTTAAAACGTATGTTCCTATTAACACCTTTAAAATTAAAGTCATCGAGGGATGTTTTTAATTATTTTATTTCTATATAGAATCTAGTATTTCATAATTTATTCAAAAATGTTTGTATATCATATTATTTATTCACTCATATTTGAAAAAATTACATAATTTTCTTTTCATCGTTAAAAATTAAAACCAATCCGGTTTAGACTATGTAGATCAAAAACCATCATTGCATCGACAAAAAACAACTACACTTTGCTAGACAATAAAAAACACAACATCAAAATTCACTTGAACTAATAAATTTATTTCTAGGTTGATTGTTGGTAAATAGAAGGGAAAAAGTTTGATTTAAAAAAAGTGACCCAATCCTGAGGATGAATTTTATGAAGAAATTAGCGTTTATGGCCTTTTTTAAACGAGCGCGAACCTGGCGTTTTCCGTGACAAAAAAATTTGGCTTTTGGTTTCGGATTAGGTAATCAAAAATATATCGAAAACACCTACTTTTGATCCCGGTATAGCTTACAAATTTTTTTTTGATTTTCGGGGTTTTTGTCATAATAAAAAAAAAACGAGTTATAAAAAAATCCGTTGGTGAAGATGTGTATTTGAATTACTTAGAATTTTCTACCTAATAATCTCATTTTCGAGAAAATGCTTATAAGTATTTACACATACTATGCTGACTAACTTCCAAAATGAGCTTCAGAACTTTAGACAATATTAATTATATTCAGAATTATTCCAATTTTTCGAAAACATTTAAATTTGGCGTTTTTTTTAAATTTTTGCCTTATTCTGTTCCACCCTTCAATTCTGCGCTTCATTATGAAATCAGAAATATTTCATCAGGATATTATATGCAGCAGATGAATAATTAATAACTGATTCACATATTGGCGAATGCGAAAATGAGGGTTTGAATTATCCAATATTGGTTGCTCTAAATATGGAGAGCCGATAGGTTTGCAATCTGATAGCTGATAGGCTTTCGACATTGACTCACAACATCAAATATTAAACTCTGGCCAATTTAGAATTAATAATTCTGTATAGTTCGATATATAGTCTAATAAAAAAGTTTGATGAAGCAGCAGTCCAAGAAATGATCAAAAAAGCATGTTTCGAAAAAAAGAGAAAAAGTAACATAATCGCTCCCAGAAAGAAATTATAAACCAAATTTTTTACTTTCGGAAGACAACCAGATTTTGCGAAAACTAAACGAGAAACTATAAATTAAAATTATTATTATTATTGTACTATTAAAATAAATGCCTTTTGGGGTAATCGTCACTCGATCGGTTCTAGCTTTGTTATACTACCGGGAATAACTTTACTTTTATCCTTTTCTTGGTAGGTCCAGTTCTCGCTATCATACAACACAGTTGGTGCATGTTCATAATTATATATTTCAATTTTTGCTTCATCTTTTACATTCAAAATTTTTTAAAGGCCTTAAAAAAAACCTATGATAAGGCCATGCAAGTGCTGGGTCACGTGACCAAGCCAGTTCTGAAATCAATATTTTTTGCCCCATATTTAAAAATTAAAGTTAAAATAAAGCGGGAAAAATTCTGGTAGAATAGTAATAAATGTAAAAGAATAGTTTGTAGCAAAACAGAGAGTTGGGGGAAGAAAAAAGTTTATTATGAAGATAATAAATATCGACCGGTGCAATTTCGCATTACGGCAGAAGTTCTCTTTTCTGTCGGTAAAGAAGAAAGCCAATGCAAACTTCCACTTCCAGGTTTATTTTCTTAAAAAATATTTTTTTTTAAATTTCAACCAAAGAAAACCAGACACATGTAGATTATTGCCTCCTCTTTCATTTCCCAATCTTTCGAAGCGATATCTTATTTCGTTTGGAAATAAATTATGAAACAAGAATTGAGGACTAGCTAGGTCACGTGACCCTCCACTTACATGGCCTTAAGGAGTATTTCAGAATTTGATAATATTTTTCAAAATGTCATTCAACTCGAGCTGATGATGTCGAGATTTATAATAAAATTTACAGGGGACTGAACAAATTGTAGGTAATTAATTTTGAAGTATTTGAAATCTTTGTAAGATCTTTTGAAATCTTCGAAATCATCCAAAATTGGTGGAAACATTTTGAAATTGTTTGATGTGTTTGGAATCTTTGAAATCTGATATAAAATGCCTTTGTGAAATCTTTTAAATCTTTGGGAAATCTTTTGAAATATTTGGAAATTTTCTGAAATCTTTCTAAACATTTGAAGTCATTCTGAAATCTTCGTGAAGTCTTCTGAAACCATCTGAAACCATCTCAAAACTTCCAAATATTTTAAAATCTTTGAAATCTTTGTAAAATATTTTGAAACCGTTTAAAATCTTTTGAATATTTCAAAAATCTGTTGAAATCTTTTGAAATCGTTTTTAATCTTTGGAATCTTTGAAATATGATGTACAAAGCCTTTGTGAAATCTTTTGAATCTTTGTGGAATCTTTTAAAATCTTTTAAATTTCCTGAAATCTTTTCAAATATACTTAAATATTTTTAAATCTTTGAAATCTTTGTGAAATGTAAAGTCATTTGGACCCTTGTAAAATCTTTGAAGTCCTCAAAAACTTTGAAATCCTACAAATCTTTGAAACCTTTGTGAAATCGTTTGAAAGCTTGGAAATATTTGTCAAATGGTTGAAATGTTTCTGAAATCTTCTGAAATCTTTTGAAATATTTGAAGTCTTTCTGAAGTCTTTTGAAATCGTTTGAAATCTTCTAAAATGTTTCGAAATCTTTTTAAATCTTTGTGAAATCTTTTTAAATTAAAAAAAAAATATTTTGAATCCTTTTAAAATCTTCTAAAATTTTCTTATATTTGTGAAATCTTGTGAAATCTTCTGAAATCTTTTAGGGTATTTGAAATCTTTTGAAATCGTTTAATATCTTTGAAATATTTGTAAAATCTTTTTAAATCGTTTGAAATCTAATGTACACGCCTTTGTAAAGTCAGACCCTTGTAAAATCTTTGAAATCCTGAAAAACTTTGAAATGCTTGAAATATTTGAAATCCTACAAATCTTTGAAACCCTTGTGAAATCTTTTGAAAGCTTGAGAATATTTGTGAAATTGTTGAAATCTTTGTGAAATCTTCTGAAATCTTTTGAAATATTTGAAATCTTTCTGAAGTCTTTTGAAATAGTTTGAAATCTTTCAACTATTGTGAAATCTTTGGAATATGTGTGAAATTTTATAAAATCTTTTGAAATCTTTCCGAAATCTTTGTAAAATCTTGTGAAATCTTCTAAAATATTTTGAAATCTTTTAAAATTTTTTTGAATTCTTTATTAAATTTTATAAAGAATATTTTGAATCCTTTTAAAATCTTTTGAAATTTTTTGAATCTTTGTGAAATCTTGTGAAATTTTCTGAAATCTTTTGAAATCTTTGAAATATTTTGAAATCGCTTGATATCTTTGAAATCCTTTGAAACTTTAGAACTCGAAATCTTTGAAATCATAAAAATCTTTAAAACCTTTGTGAAATCTTTTGAAGGCTTGGAAATATTTATGAAATGGTTGAAATTTTTGTGAAATCTTCTGAAATCTTTCGAAATATTTAAAATCTTTCTGAAGTCTTTTGAAATCGTTTGAAATCTTTTTAAATTGAAAAAAAAATATTTTGAATCCTTTTAAAATCTTCTGAAACTTTTTAAATCTTTGTGTAATCTTGTGAAATTTTCTGAAATCTTTTGAAAACATTGAAATATATTGAAATCGTTTGATATCTTTGAAATATTTGTAAATTCTTTTTAAATCGTTTGAAATCTAATGAACACGCCTTTGTAAAGTTATTTAGACCCTTGTAAAATCTTTGAAATCCTCAAAAACTTTGAAATCCTGTAAATCTTTGAAATCCTGGAAATCTTTGAAATCCTACAAATCTTTGAAACCTCTGTGAAATATTTTGAAAGCTTGGAAATATTTATGAAATGGTTGAAATCTTTGTAAAATCTTCTGAAATATTTTGAAATATTTGAAATCTTTCTGAAGTCTTTTGGAATCGTTTAAAATCTTCCAAATATTTTCAAATATTTGGAATATGTGTGAAATCTTACAAAATATTTTGAAATCTTTGTGAAATCTTTTTAAATTCTTGTGAAATCTTTTTAAATTTTATAAAGAATATTTTGAATCCTTTTAAAATATTTTAAAATTTTTTGAATCTTTGTGAAATCTTCTGAAATCTTGTAAAATTTTCTGAAATCTTTTTAAATCTTTTATGATATTTGAAATCTTTGTAAAAATCCTTTGGAACCGTTTGAAGTCTTTGAAATATTTTGAAATCTTTAGATCCTTGTAAAATCTTTGAAATCCCTAAAAACCTTTAAATCCTTAAAATCTTTGAAACCTTTGTGAAATCTTTTGAAAGCTGTGAACTATTTGTAAAATTTTCTGAAGTCTTTTTAGATCTTCTGCAATATTTGAAATCTTTCTGAAATCTTTTGAAATTGTTTGAAATCTTTCAAATCTTTGGAATATGTGTGAAATCTTTTAAAATCTTTTGAAATTTTTCTAATCTGATGTACACGTCTTTGTGAAATCTATTGAGTCATTGTAAAATCTTTAAATTTCTTGAAATCTTTGAAGCCGTTGTGAAATCTTTTGAAAGCTTTGAAATCTTTGTGAAATCTTGAGAAAACTTCTTGTGTGTGTCAAGCTATTTGAAATCTTTGTAAAATCCTTCGAAAACGTTTGAAGTCTTTAAAATATTTTTAAGTCTTTGAAATCTTTTGAAATCGTTTGATATTCTTGAAATATTTTGAAATCCAGAAATTCCGTGTACACTCAAAAGTTCTTCTCTTCCTTAAATATCCTTACAGTAATAACTTTTGGAATATCTTTTTTTAACTTTATTTTTATTTTAATTTTTCAAGTTATATTTTTTTCTTGAAAATTATTTTTATTAAACTTTGAAAGTTATGCCCAGTAAATGTGACCTCAAAATTTAGACACTAGGACAGGGCGATTTTGCCCCACCATTTATTGGGACATTAAGTCTACTAATATTTTCATTTAAATCTAATTTATAATCATAAAAAATAACGTTTCATTGTTCTCATGTGATTGAAATTAGCGAGTTATTGGTACTTTTACTTAAATTTTTTCAATGTACGGAAAAAAAATTTTCTGAGAAGTTTTGAGTATTGAATTTAGAAGTTTGTTTTTCAAAAAAAAAAAAAAAAAAAAAAAAGAGAGAGAGAGAGAACGATAAAAAAACACTAATTCTTTTGTAAAACTTCTTGCCATTTGTTTGTTAAATTTGTCCTTCTATAATGTAGAAATTCTGTGGAGGTTAGGCCGGCATTGTTCGCGAAAGATATAAACTCAAGTAGGTAATAAAATAAAAAAATAAAGAAAGTAAGGTTTACTATTAAATTCGACTTTATGTTCCCTGCTAAATTTTGAAAGCATGGGAAATTTATTTTATGGACATATCCATTTTTTTATTTTATCCATTATTTAAAAAAAAAGTTATGCTTGTAAAATGAAGTTTATGTAAGTTTTAAGTAGGTCAAGCCATCTTTGTGGCTACGAGAATTACTTGGTTAAAAAATTTAATTTTTGAATTTCCCTCACGAACGATGGATATCATAATGGAGTAACAGCTACTTTTTGTAGAAGTTTTTAAAATGAGCAAATTTTTCTGTAGCATTTTGTAGAATCTGTCGTTTAGAAGAATAATGTGAAAATTCAATTTTCAGAAAAAAAATTCTAGTGACCATAAAAATGGTTTGGCATACAAAACTCACATTGGTGTTTTTCTTTTTTGAAAAATAAAATTAAAATACTCATAACTTCGCAGACTTTTTTTCGTTAAATCAAACAAATGGAATAACATTTATTTTAGTTTAAAAATGCGATTATTGTAATTGACTACTGTTCATCATAAACTATTTTTTGAATGCCCAGGGAAAGTTTTTGACGGCCGGGAATTGACCGAGAAATATCCGGAATTTGTTTCTGGATAAAAGCTTCCACCCTCTAGTAAACACTGCCATTTGAATAATACTTTATCGTTATGAAGATAAATGAGTAGAAATGAAGGCCATCAGTTTCCGCTCCTAATTAGAGGATTTTCTTGAAAAGCTTTTCTCAGCTCAGGGAGTGTGGACCTGTTTAGTTAGAGGATCAAAGGCGATCATGAAGGAAATCCTCTAAATAATTTTATTTCCCAGATAATCCGCTTAGAAAAAGACCCCTTAATTTTCTGGGAATTTTATAGCGTTCGGGTTTCTTTTCAACGAGAATATTTTTCAGACTTTCGGAAATCCGTATCCAAGTTTATTATTTTACTAATGTAACTGAAATTTGCAAAAATTTATAAACAAAAAAAAAATAAATTTATTTTTTTAAGTGACGGACATTAACATTTACTAATAAAATAAAGTAATAAATAAGTTTAGACGATAATTACTGTATGACAACTAAGTTTTAGCTATCCCCGCACTCTAATGTATAACATTATTTTTTAAGTCTACTTTTTCCTTAAACGCACGGTTCTCCGATTTTGTTTCATAAACTACTTGTATTTGATGTCGGACAACAGCAAAAAAAGTTTCATCCCAATATTCCTATCGCAAGACTTCGTTTTATCTGGACTGATCAATCGCGCAGTCGTCGGATAGGGATATGAGCATGAAATTTTTTTGTGTTTGCCGACATGAAATACAAGTACCTAGTGAGATAAGATATGATGGCTTTTTTATGTTATGCGACATCAAGTACATGTAATACATGAAATAAAATCCGACAACCGAGCACTTAGGGGAAAATTAGATAAAACTTTTTTTGCTGTTGCCCGACACCAAATACAATTAATTTGTGAAATTAAATCCAAGAACCGAAAGTTTAGAGATAAATTACAATTTTTTAATTTTAAAAGTTTGTTTGAATTTAATAAATTTGTCTAAATAACAGTCGTCCAATAGGAATACTGGGATGAAGCTTTTTTGTTGTTGTCTGACGTCAAATAGATGTAATTTGTGAAATAAAAACCGAGAACCGAGCGTTCAGGAGAAAATTAGAATTTAAAAAAATCTGTACATTAGAGTGCGTGGATGGATGAAATGTAGTTGTCAGAGTGATTATTGTCTAAAATAATATACTACATTAATTTATTGGTAAAAAATTTATTGCCGGAATTTATAAAAATAAATTTATGTTTTCGTTTATAAACATTGTGAACGACATAATTTACATGCATTTTCAACCAAATAGTTGAATCTTCATCCAAAAATATTAATTTTCTACCAGAAAAGACGAATTTTCAACAAAATGCATAAATTTTCAACCAATTTGTACCAAATACCTGAATTTTCGACCAAACTGATAAATCTTCGAGACAAAATGACTAATTTTCTACAAAACAGATAAATTTTCTATCCGAGAATATAAGTTTTCAACAAAAAGGTTGATTTTCAACTTAAAATTAGGAATCTTGAACGAAAAAAATTAGCTTTTAAATTTAGTTCAACTTTCAACCAAGGAGTTGAATTTTTGACCATCAAAAATGAATTTTCAACAAAATACCTTAACCCTCAACTAAAATAGATTAATTTTCAACCGCACAGTTGCAGTTTTTACCGAAAAAAATCGATTTTTTACCCAAAAAGACGAATTTTCAACAAAATACATAAATTTTCAAACAAGTGTTCAAGTTTTATACTGAATCGTTGAATTTTCGGGCCGAAAATACAATTTTTCTACAATACTGTTGAATTATGAACAAATCAGTTAATTTTAAACCGAAACAGATTCATTTTCAACGAAACACTTTAATATTCAACAAAATAGTATTTCTTTTAACAGAATGATTGAACTTTCAACAAATGAATTTAATTTTGAACCAAATAATAAGATCTTATACCAAGAAGATGAACTTTCAAGAAATACATGAGTTTTCAAGCAAATAATTAAATTTTCTACTAAATTGTTCAATTCTTGAGCTGAAAGTACGAATTTCCTACAAAACAGTGGAATTTCCAAGAAAAAATTCAATTTTTAACTGAAACAGATTAATTTTTACCCTATCAGCTACTTTTTTAATCAAACATAAATTTCCAACCAAATAGTTAAATTTTCTACCAAATTCTTGAATTTTCAATTTTTTAACTAGTTTTTTACCCAAAAAAGTTTAAATTTCCACATAAAGAGATGAATTTTCAACTAAAAAAAAAAATTTGTTGGCCAAGAAAGATAGAAAAGTACAATCAAATTGTGGAATTTTCAAGCTAAAAAGACGAATTTTCAACAAAACAGTTGAGTATTCAACCAAGAAATATGCCTTTTTAACAAAATTATTGAATTTCTAACAAATGAGTTCAATTTTGAACCAAATGATATTTTTAACCAAAAAATATGAATTCTTAACCAAAAATTTAATAGTAGGCTTTTCAGGGGAAAAGAATGATCTTTCAACTAAAAAAAGTAAGATTTTATTATTCAGTTCCATGAATCCGGTTGGCATAAATAAAAATAAATAAACAGGAATTTTGATACTTTATAGACTGAAGCATAACTTTTTAAACAAACATTGAAGTTTGTGTTTAGTAATTTTAAAATATTAGGTTATAAAAAACGAAGTTTTGCTTAAAAAATAAACTTGATATTCCATTGTACAATTTTTGATTTTGGACTATACACTTTTAAATTCAGACTATACATGAGTTTAATATCTGAAAAATGTTGTGACGCTATTTTGGCACTGTTTTTTCAAATTTGTGACACTATTTACACGTTTTTTGATCTGTGAGATGAGTCCAGGCCTGAAAATTGTGAGGAAGGAGCTATAGATTCCTATATTGATCATGTGAAGTTCCCCACTCGGTTTTTTTATATCTTTAAAAAACTAAATTTTTAAAAATCTTTTAAGGTTTAAAATTCTTTTTGAATCTCTT
>JAWWEA010000021.1:67058448-67068834 GCA_035222095.1 Andricus quercuspetiolicola | reverse complement strand
TCAAAATTCTACAAATATTAATCAAGACGAAATATTACGTTTGACAGGGATAAATGCTTTACCAGTGTTTACGTTAGGATAGGTAACTCTTAATATTTTTGGATGTCCAAAGATTTTTAATTTGATTCCAAATAGTGCTCCTATAGAAGAAGGTGAAGTTTTAGGATCAGAATTTTTTATCAAAAATAAAGTAAATATAAATTACACTGAAGAATGTCTTGAAATTAGAGAAACCAAATATTCACTCAAAGCACTAGAATCTGGCATAATCTTGCCAGATAGATCAATATCCAATATATGTGTTGAAATCGAAAATAAAGATAAAGATGAAGGTTACGTACCTCAACTTTATCTAGCCGATAAAATTTATATAGGAAATGCCGTAGTGAAAAACCACGAAGGAAAAGCATACATGAAAGTCGCTAATACAAGTGCGGATCCAGTTAAAGTTATAATTCCAGAAATTTTTTTGGAAGATTTTGAAGAAATCAAGATGAGCGAACCAGAAGAAAATTTTGAAAAATGTGAAACAGAAATTACATTTTACAACATCACAGGAGAAGCTAGGGTAGAAAAAATCGAAGATTTACTTCGCCTTAATCATTTAAATTCCGAAGAGAAAACTCACGTCGACAAATTAATAAATAAATATTCCGACCGTTTCCAGATTCCAGGAGAACCTCTTGCACCCACACATGTCGCAAGACATACAATCCCCACTATTGACGAGCAAAAAATTTTTACGCGACCGTTTAGACACCCTTAGGTTCAGAAAGAAGAATTAACGCGTCAGGTAAATGAACTTTAAAAAAATAATGTGATAAAATCATCACAATCTCCCTATTGTTTACCAGCCTTCTTAATAAAAACGAAGCTAGATTCTCAAGATAAATTAAAGCAGAGAATGGTCCTTGACTTTCGAAAACTCAATGAAAGGACTATAGGAGACTCTTATCCTCTCCCAAATATTCATGAGATATTAGATCGACGAGGAAACGCTCGTTTTTTTCGGTTTTTGATTCAGCTACATGATTTCATCATATACCAATGGGTCCAAAAGATGCGCATAAAACAGCTTTCTCAACTCCATACGGGCATTATGAATTTGATAAAATGCCATTCGGATTAAAAAACGTGCCTACAAGCTTTCAGCGATTAATGGACGTAGTACTAACAGGATTTCAAGGTACTGAACATTTTTTTTGTATTTAGATGATATCATCTTGTACACAAACAGTTTGGAAGAACACACATAAAAATTTGAGAAATTAATGACTCGACTGCGAAACGCAAACTTACATCTACAGCCAGATAAGTGCGAATTTTTGAGGCCTGAAGTAACTTATTTAGGGCATATAATAGGTAGACATGGTGTCCGCCCTGATACCAGAAAATTAAAAGCAGTTTCCGAATTTCCAATTCCAAAAAAAGAAAAGAATAACAAAGAATTTCTAGGCTTAGCAGGTTATTATAGAAGGTTCATCGACGGATTCGCTAAAATAGCTGCACCCTTAACTTAACTTTCAAAAAAGGATATCCCCTTTACATGGACAGCAAAGCAACAATTAGCCTTTAACATACTCAAGCAAAAATTATGCGAAGAACCCCTTCTTCAACGTCCCGATCTTACTCAACCTTTTATTTTAAGAACGGACGCCTCAGAATACGCAATCGCGGGAATACTCTCATGAGGTAAAATAGGACAAGACAAGCCTATAGCCTACACATCACGCGCTTTAAATGACTGTGAAAAGAAATATGACACTTATCAAAAAGAAGCAATAGATATTGTCTACTCGGTAGAACATTTTTGTCACTGCCTCTATGGAAGAAAATTCACTCTAGTAACTGACCACAAACCGTTTGTATGGTTCCAAACTACGAAAGGTCCATGTTCAAGAGTAACACGATGGAGACTAAAATTAGCCAAATATGAATTCAAAACAAATGTCAATGCTGACGCCTTGTCACGAAATCCTGTCGAAACAAATGTTACTATTATAAATGAAGAAGAAAAAGTAATTCAAAATCAAGAAAAGTGAAAGTTCTCAAGAATAAAATTAGCCCTATTTTTATCTCAAGTTCAATTCCTGCAAAGACTAGGAATGAAAATGAAAACAAAAATATTTTTAAGAGTACAAAAAGTAAGTCAAAATTAAACAGAATACGAAGAATTTTATGTCCAAACAATGAAATAATTATTGCAGTAGATGAGCCCAAATCTCCGGTGGCCATCCATACAATTTCAGATTCTGAGGAAGATTTACCCTCAAGCGAAGGTTGAAGTTCAGGTGATGAGCCTGAATCAATTATTAATTCAATTTTAAATTCTGAGGAAGAAGTACCCTCAAATAAAAGTTCAGAAGATGAGCCTGAATCTTAGTAGGCTATCTCAGAATTATTATTCAAAATTACTAAAATTATTTCAGAATTTGAGAAGAAACATGCCTATAAGAAAAAATCACGAATAAATGTAATAAAAACACGAAATCAGATACAGAAATTAAATGCAGAGAAAGAAGATAAAAATAATCATAAAGTGATATATAAGGATTTTTCAGACTCTAAAGATGAAGAATACAGAAAACGCGAACCAAAAATCATAAGTCGAAAGAAGAAGCTGAAGACAGTAAAAGAAGCAGATCAAGTTCCAAATATACACGCACCTAAGTCTAAAAGAAAAAGAGGCAGGCCTAGGAAGAACACAACACAGAATCTAGTAATGAAGAAGAACATTAATCCAAAAGAGAAGAATGAAAAGAAAAATTAAGGGAACTCCAGCGAAGAAAAGGACGTTATTGGTTCCGATCCTGAATTTTCAAAAAATATCAAATTGTATTACGATGATCTCGAATTAAATTCTTCTTCAGAAAATTCCGATGAAAACTTTCAAGTCAATGAAAGACATTTTTTTAGACAAATATGAAGAAGAAATACCGAATGACTTCGATGAAATTAATATACCAACACTTTTTCCTCAAACAGCAAACTCAAATATTGAAGATTCGGCAAACCGTCCACCGCTAGAACCGCCCCTTGCCGAGTATGACATACAGGCTGGAAACATGGCGACGAACCATAATATAATTGAACGTAGAGACAAACTCACAATGCGAAAAGATAACTATGCCTATTTTGTTGCAACTAACGGAGAATCCCGTGAAAATGGATCAAGAAGTTTATTTAAACGTAATAAATTACCAAAATTTATAAATCTTTCGAAAGGAAGTGCAAAAGAATTCCGCGTGCGAGAACGTCCTACGAAGTGAATGTCTTTTGGTAGTGATGATTACTATCCGAATATTCTTCTGTTTTGTTTTCTCCATTTGTGAAATTTCTTGAAGACCAGTTCATATTTATCCTTTCCGTGATTTTGAATGTATGACGATTTACAATTATAAGTGCAACGTAATTGCAGGTAAGATTTCACGGATTCTGTTGTATTAGATGAAAACACACGATTGAACTATTAAATAGTCAGTAGCTGATACTGTTCGGTAAAGGGCTACCTAAACGCTCACTTTTGTGGGGCGTAATAAGCTCATAACATGGTGGTTTCGAATAAAATAAGTTTAATTCAAAATTAGACGTTACATGTTTCAAAATGAATTATTCAAAATTATCCAATTTCAGAGCATTTAGCCTTTGGCGAGGCTTTTATTCCAATAATCACACGCAAAATATGGTATAAATCCCATATTAAGTTCGTAGTATTTTTTATCTTGATAGCTTTATTTGGGGATCCATATGTATGTCCGATATTTTTAACATTAGCGTATAAATATTAATTATTGAACTTAAATAAAATTTGTAAGCGACAAAAATTTTATTAGGAAATTAAAATGTCGCAAAAGTTCCAGATTATTGGAGAACTTCAAAATTTAATACATTAGAATTCGAAGCCTATCAAATTAGATAATGCCCAAATGAGCATCGTTTAATATTCACGGGCAGCCTTTATTGGGTTTAACCTATAAGTGCTTGGACATTCTGTTTCTCTTTTGTGTATGTGTTTCGGAGATGCCCCCTGGTTATTTCGACCCAACGAAGAAAAAGATCGTACTTCGCGTTTTTGAGAAAAAATTGTTTTTCATTTTTAACGATTAGAAATCTCATTTTTGTCAAAAACGACAAAAGATATGAATCCATCATTTGTCCATGGTTCAAAATCTTTCCCCTTCTTGGGATATATAAAATTATAATTTTACCAGATCTTTATCTTGTGTATTTTAGAAATTTTTCTTTAAATAGGAAAAATCAACTAAAGTAGCAATTATTTTAACCTAATACATTTTTTTAAGGATTTATTTTTCATGCAGTAATAATGTGAAGAGTATTTTTTATGAGATTCTTACTGTTCCATCATTTGTTTGGATTGATATCAGGTCTAAAAGAAACTGGCAAGTTTATTATCTTCTTGTATTTCTTTTTAAGATGTCCTTTGATTACTTCATATAGATAAGAAATCAGTTGAATGTTCCAGCTGTGCTAAAATGATTTTTATTGTCGTGAATTCCTATTTTTATTTCTAAAGAAATTAAAATAAGGAAGCATTCTGAACAGGAAAATAAGTATTTCGTTTAATCCTTTAAAACATTAACTGTGTAAGTATATTTTTTTGACAATTATATATCGAAGTGGAGCGTTCTTACAAAGTCATTTCTTAATTATCCAACGTTCCTTGTTCTTCAGAGATTAATTATATGTAGTATGGTTCTCCGACACCAAATGACGCCAATTTTCAGAGTCTCTCGAAAGTAAAAATGAAACCTATATCCCTTGCCGTGCAGGAGCGGTGAGCCGTTACGCCTTATGGCGCCGATGCCGGCACATCGTGATAGCGAGCCATGGTGTACAAAATGGGTGGTAAAGAACAAAAGTTTAAAAAGAGTGAAAAAAATTCGCACAAGATCAAAAAATCTAATGAAGAGATTCATGAACTTCAAGAATAAAGGGAAATATTGAACAAAAAGATAAGAGCGATGCAAAGCGAACAACAGAAAGCTACAGATGCCGATGATTCAGGTCATTCAGGTAATTATAATTACTGGTGTAAACAGGTGACAACATAGTGTTATTTTTTTCTACGGATGATCGAGCTTCATTGAAGTGAAGACATGGTCTGGCAAACTATTACTAAATATTGATGCGCAAAAAGCGGTGTCATGGCGTATGAAATTATTTTGTTTTGTTCTGCAGCCGGCCGAGGTCACGTCAAAGCGGAGACATGTGCCGAGCAAATAAATTTAAATACCATTTGTAGTTAGGTATCTATCTGCGTCGTCGTTTTGATTTTATTATTAAACAAGAGACCCAGCCGAGCTGTCGTCTAAGCGTAGGCATGAGCTAAGAATTTAATCTTCAAAATAAATTATGATAATTTAATACAAAGCTAAAAATAGAATTGGGACAAATAATTTTTCTTAATATACTTATTTGCACGAGTAAATATTATTGGTATTAGATTCTTCGGACGAATTAGCTAATAATAAGCGGAAGATGGAAACGAAGTGGATAGAAAATAAACATCCTAATTAATCGAGTGGCGATGCTTCAGAATATGATGAGTCAACCGCTTTTCTGGGAAAGCATCGTGATAAAAATAAAATTGAAGTAGCAGATTTCATACAGGAGGCTGCTGATAGAATAAAAGTTTGGCGCAAAGAAGGAATCTCTAAGGGAGAAAAGTCTCAAATTATAAAATTAGTCTTAGAAAGTACAAAGATTGTAACATGGACGCACCAAAACTAAACGACGACATCTAAACCAAGTTAAGAGAGGATGATACCAAAAGGGATAGATATTTTTTCAACTATCAAAACCTGATTGGTTCCATCTTGTCTTTAACAGCCTACAGCATTGAGTATTATTTTAAATGACAATATAGAACCTGTCGACAAAGATGTACACCTTCAACATTCGTCTGACGCAATAAAGATTAATGCTTCGTTTTTTTTTCGATTAACCTTCGTTCTTGGTTAATAGCTAGAAAAGTATACATTACTCCTGCCTTTGATAAAAAAGTCAAAGCCGTTTTGGACTAAGTCGAACCTACATCATTTTTATTTGGAATTAATTTAAAAGAGTTGGTGAACAGCGTCAAAGTAGTTGAAAGAATAAGTAAGGACTTAAAGCCTGCATGAAACAGAGGTAAACCCAACACTCCCTTGAACTGGAATTGCCAGATCCTATTAAGGATTGATAACATTATAGCAATTTCATACATTAAGGGGGTAGTACATGTTCAAGGAACTTTTTTCCAATAATTTTTTTTTTTGCATTAATTTTTATTTGACATTCGCAATTATTTATTTTGTTGTAGGATATACTTTTGACTAACGAAAAAAAAATTTTGTCATTTTTTATTAACATCTAGCCGAGATATGGTTGATCTGAAGAAGCCATATAAAAAAACGGTCGTAATGATTTCTCAAATTCGGATCATCTGAAATACAAAAACCCAACTAATTCTTGAAGAGTTCATAAGTGGCTATCGTATAACCCTCAATCATTAATAAATATTGATAAATAAACAAATGGTGAATTTTTACAAAAAAATCGTTCTTTTTCTCCGTTTTTTCAACATTTACTGTGTCAAATTGTTATTAAATATTAATGTAAAATCATGACCGAGGGTCATACGATAGCTAAATCTTTTCTGAACATTTAAAAAATAAGTTGAATGAAATGTGCCTAGTAGATCGGCTGGAATCGTGTCGACCATCCCAAAAAAGTGCGTTTCGAGAAAAACGCGTTTAAAGTCCATCGCGAAGAACGCAACGATCAGCATGAAAAAAAATTATAATGTTCCTCTTCGTGACACGTTATTTTCCGAAAAAACAATGCGAGCCAACGGACACATGTAAAGATTGAGAAGGTTAGACTACGTTTTTAAACTTATCGACAGAGAATTCGTCAATCCCGATATTCATCTGCTTGCAACTACGGTAAATAGGAAATGTGCAGTATTTTGTTCATGGGAAAGTGACCCAGAAGCGTACGCTATTAATGCTTTCATCGTAAACTGGTCAAATTTTTTTTTGGTATTCATTTCCCCCACTTAATCCGGTAGCCAGTAACACTTCTGCGCGCACTAAAAGTGCGACGCAGTAACCTTGGCTTAAAAAGTCCACAAAAGTTTTAAACAATTACATTATTTTTTAAGATAAAAATTTTTTAAAATCATTTTCGAAAAGTTCATGGAAAAACAAAACTTTTAAGTCTCAGCAAATTTTTCATGCATCGACCCGTTTTCAAGTCAGAGCATTATAAACAATTGAATTTGCATTAAAACTGACATATTTGCGGCTGCATATCTCGGCAATTATCGGACCGAAAATTTTCGGAAAAAAATGTAAATCATTTAGTTAGGTTGGAAAGCAGCTTTAAGCTGTACCTCGCCCTTTGGGTTCTTATGTTATCTCTGACTGCCATGTACATATCCTTCTTCTTAGGAACTCGATACAGATTTATTATTATTTTTCAGGATATTTGCTCCACGAAGAAAATGAAAATTTTCCGATGGTGCTAAAACTTGTGTTGATATATAAGTTTTAAAAATGGTCCTTTTTTAACAACTACGTGTGCAATTTTTTGAACTCCTTAATAAGAGACGTTGTGTACATTGTGTAAGGTCGATGCTACAACTTTTGTAAAAAATCTTATGGAAATTAACTTGATTACAAATACTTTTGTTACTTCGCAAAAATCGTAATCGTTTTTTTGTCAAGAACAATTTACATAAACAAATACGGATATTTGATATAGCTTCCGTTTTTAATCGTGTTTTTAAAATTAGATATAAAACAAAAACTTTGTCTCTTTACCACTCTGAAAACATAGTTTTTTGTTAATATCAATTGTTATCAACAAAATCCTAGATTTACCGAATCTGATCTTTTTATTCGCAATACTTGAATCAGGAAGCTCCAATTTTACAGTGTTAAGATTTTCGAGTTTTTTTTTTTAGATAAAGGTTTTTTTTGTGCCTCATTCAAGTAATGCAAATAAAAGGAACAGATTCGGTAAATCTAGGATTTTGTTGGTAACAATTCTTATTAATAAAAGAACGATGTTTCCAGTATGGTAACAGAGAGAAAGATTATGAAGAAGCTACCAGATAAATAATTTTTAAAAAATCCAAAATCTTAACTGTAACATTGCAGCTGGGACAGACCAAAGATTATTTTCCATTTAATTGTTTATGCAATCATATCCAACAAATGATTTGAGTTATAAGAAAATCTGTAAGAGACAAAGCTTTTTTTATATCTAATTTTAAAAAGACGTTTAAAAACGAAAGCTATATCAAATATCCGTATTTGTTTATAAAAATTGTTATTAACAAAAAAACGATTGAGATTTTTGCAAAGTAACAAAAGTATGTGTAATCAAGGTGAATTGCTCAAGATTTTTTACAAATTTATAGCATCATTCGAATTTAGCAGACAAAAAAGTTTTTCTGATTTTAGTTTAATTCAACCTTGAAAAAGACACAAAGCCGTGTCGAAGCGTCGGATAATTGTATGGATTTGGACACTTTTATTTTATTTATTTGAAATAAAAGTTCGAGTTTTCATTTGGAACGGATGACCAACATAATTTTTCCTATTTCTCCTCCTTGAGAAATTGATTCAGGACATAAAGTTTACAGAAAACCTCGCCATACAAACAGATACCTACGTGCCTCCTCCATTATTCCATAGCACCCATCTCAGAAACAATCGGTCATCAACTCTCATGTATACAGAGCTGTCTCCATAACAGATAAAGATAACTTACAAAAGGAATGACAAAACGTTAAACAAATCCTAATACAGAGTGATTACACAAAGAAACTGATAAAGCCACAAGAAAATACACTCAAAATAACAAGTCAACACAACCTACTAAAGAAAAAGAGAAAAACGACTACCATCCTACCGTATGTCCAAGGTATCACCGAACAAATAGGAAGAATTCTCAACAAACACAACATCCAAACCATATTTAAACCACCTGCAAAAATAGGACAACTTCTAAACAACTCTAAAGATAAAAAGGCACCTCTCAGTGATCCGGGAGTATATAAAATCTCTTGCTCTTGTGGCGAAGTCTATGTTGGAGAAACATGAAGGGCGGTGAGCCCACGTATAAATGAGTATGAGTGTAAAGTCAGGCTAAAACATCGCAAAAACATACAATATTTTTCAAAGAAAACATAGAGAAGCAATCGCAATCTTAAAGCATCATAATAACATTAATAGGATACAACATCAATAGGAACAATGGATACAATACTAATCCGATTTGACCTTCCTTCCTCCCGGGTTTCTCAAAACAGTCTTGCTTGTCCAATCATGCACGCCGGCAAAATTTGTAGTTTTTCGCACGTTTGAAACCCAAAACATTTCCTTTTATCACCAAAATACCCTATGGCTGTTCAAAAATTGTGAATATTTTTTGAAATATAATTATTTCTTATTAATATTAGCAACTTTAGAAAAACAATATCAACATAACATAACGAAAAATTATTGAAGATTGTAGATCTTCTCTTATATTCCATGTTTTTATTTAAATTCCGCGATTTCCGGTGAAAAATATCAATATAACCGAAAATTATTAAAAATGATGAATCTTCTTTAAAATCTATACTAAGGTCTGATGAAAAACGCGATCATCACCTAAACTTGTTAAAAAAGTTTGTATCCATTTTTAAATCCAATAATTATTTATTAAAAGTACCGATTTCCGTTATAGAATGCAAGCGAAACCAAAATGTGTACTGAAATGGTACATTTAATGACTTAAAATAATAATATGAAGAATAATGATAGTCTGAAGAACCATATGATTTTTTGAAAATTAAAAATACCAATTTTAGGTGATAAAAACTAACAAATCGTAATTTTTCTTTTAGATTGTAAATCTTTTTTAAACGTAATGTTTTTTGTTTAGAGTCCGCTAGCCTAGTCAAATTTAAACCTAATTTTAATCTTTGCTTAAATTTAATTTATTTAATCTAATTTAGAAAAAAGTACCGACTTCTGTTGCCGAAGACTAATATAATCCCAAATTGTGTATAGATTCAAAATGTTGTTCAAATTATAATGAATGTCTAATAACATATGAAGAAAAATGTAAATTTCTGACGTAAAAGAGTAATAAAATGTGAAATTTTTCAATATTGTAAATTTTATTATTTAAAACAAAAATCATTGCATTGAAAACTAACGATTTTTGCTTGAAAATGTCGATTTCAGGTGAAAACGCCAACATGGCTTAAAGTTGCTGGCGTTTCGTGAATATTGCAGTTCACTTCTTCAGCTTCCATGCTGAGGCACTCTGACCAATCACAGGCATCGTAAACGATACATATAAGAACAACATAACCTGAAACTTAAG
>JAWWEA010000021.1:66838515-66849048 GCA_035222095.1 Andricus quercuspetiolicola | reverse complement strand
TTGATGTACTAAAAAAGACCAATTTTCAAAAAAATTCATACATTTTCAACCAAATAGTTAAATTTCATACCAAATTATTGTATTTTCGAGCCGAAACTACGAATTTAAAACGCAAAATTTAATTTTCCATCGAAACAGATTAATCTTTAACCAGAAAGTTGCATTTTTAACCAAAAAAGGTGAAATTTCTACCGAAAGAGCTCAATTTTTAAACCAAAAAAATAAATGTTCGACAAAATAGTTGAATATTCAATAAAAAAAAATAAAAAAATTGTTAGTCAAGAGAGAAAAAAATTTCTATCAAATTGTTGAATTTTCGACCAAGAAAACTTTCCAACATAATTTTTAACAAAAAAAGATGAATTTTTGACCAGAAATTTAATAATAGACTTTTCACCTGAAATGAATGAACTTTCAACCAAAAATATTTGGATTTTTTTATATAGAAAATTTTATATAAAAATGTAAAATATTTTAGTAAGGGATATATTTAATTTCAAATTTAAAATATTCGAAATATTAGGTATCATATTTGAAATACCAATATTATATTATTTAAAATTCTATTAATTCAGTTGGAATTTAAGTGCGGAAAATGAGAAAAGGGGGAAAGACTGTGAAGCCTGCGATAAATAAATAAGAATTTTGATAGAATAAATAATATCATTTTAAATAAAAATTGCAGTTCATTTTTAACACTTGAAAAATTTTATGATACTACTTTTTAAAACTTGTGACACTATTTACACTATTTTCGATCTCTAAAGTGCGTCTGAGGCCTGTAATGTTTTCTCCTTATAAAATGTCAGTCAATTTCTCTTATATACTCAAATAAAACCGAAATAAGCAGAGATAACTCACACACCGCAGAACATATGGAAAAAATTTTATATTATTAAGTAGTATAATTTTAAAGATTGATAGTTTATAAGGGTACGTTATAAATACCTCGCTTTCTATACCAAATGTTTTGAGCTTATTGCTTTTGTGAAACTATATTTCATATAAAAGTAGATAATAAATTAAATCACATGTATGCCGATTGTAAGTAGTTATTAGAATTCCTCAACACTTCAAATTTCATTCAGATACGTTTCAAAGATTAGTCCCCAAATTATATTTCAAGTTCGAATTTGTAAGTTTTTATAGCAACTTCTGTACCTGATCTCTCGATATAATAATGTATAGCTGAAATAAATTTTTATTCACTTTGTGTACGGTGTTGTGAATTATCTCTATTGTCGATAAACGTGAGCGAAATAAAAGTATTTGTCTAGTTGATAGGAAACTCTTTTTATTGCTGATAACGATAATTTTGCAAAATTTCTACCAAAAGATATGAATTTTCATATAAAAATGACAAATTTTCAACCAAATATTTTAATTTTCAATTGATTTTTCGACCTAATAGCTGAATTTTCAACTAAAAAGGTTATATTCCCGCCAAAAAAGAAAAATTTTCAACAAAAACTAGAATGGTTTAATCTTAAGCTATACAAAACCAAATATTTTAACTTTAAATGGAATTTTCAACCTAATAGTTGAATTTTCAACCAAAAAGGTTATATTTCTACCAAAAAAGACAAATTTTCAATAAAATAGATGAATTTTCAACTAGAAAATATAAATTTTCAACAAAAAATAGAATAGTTTAATTTTAAGTTAAAGAAATAAGTTATTAACCGATAAAAATAATTTTTCAACGAAACAGTTAAATTTTCAACCAAGCAGATGAATTTTTTAACCAAAAAGATTAAATGTGCATAAAATTTTTTTTTACGAAAAATGGAATAGGTAAATTTTTCGTTAAAAAAATTAATTTTTAATAAAAAACTAATTTTGTACCAATAAAGAATAATTTTCAACCAAATATTTTAATTTTAAATGGAATTTTCAACCTAATAGTTGAATTTTCAACCAAAAAGGTTATATTCCTACCAAAAAGACTAATTTTCAACAAAATAGACTAATTATCAACTAAAAAATATAAATTTTCCACAAAAAATAGAATAGTTTAATTTTAAGTTAAAGAAACAAGTTTTTAACTAAGTAAAATAAATTTTCAACGAAGCAGATGGATTTTTTAAGCAAAAAGATTAAATATCTATAAAAGGAAAAAATTTTTACGAAAAATTGAATAGGTAAATTTTTAGTTGAAAAAATTATTTTTCAATTAAAAAACTAATTTTCTACTTAACAGGAATAATTTTCAACGAAATACATTAATTTTCAACCAAAAAGGTTATATTCCTAACAAAAAAGACTAATTTTCAACAAAATAGATGAATTTTCAACTAAAGCATATAAATTTTCAACAAAATAGATGAATTTTCAACTAAAAAATATATATTTTCAACAAAAAATACAATAGTTTAATTTTAAGTTAAAGAAGTAATTTTTCAACTAAATAAAACGAATTTTCAACGAAACAGATGAATTTTTTAAACAAAAAAAATCAAATCTCCATCAAAAAAAATTTTGTTGCGAGAAATGAAATAGGTGAATTTTTAGTAAAAAAATTTTTCAATTAAAAAACTAATTTTTCACCAAAAAGGAATAATTTTCAACAAAACACATGAATTTCCAACCAAATATTTTAATTTTTGATGAAATTTTCAACCTAATAGTTGAATTTTCAACCAAATTTTCAACAAAAAATAGAATAGTTTAATTTTAAGTTAAAGAAATAAGTTTTTAACCAAATAAAATAAATTTTCAACGAAATAGTTAAATTCTCAACCAAAAAGATTAAATGTCTATAAAAAAATTGTTAACGAAAAATAGAATAGTTAAAATTTTAGTAAATAAAATTTAGTTTCGATAAAAAAAATTCTACCAAAAAGGAATAATTTTTAACAAAATACATGAATTTTGAACTAAATATTTTCATTTTTAATTCAATTTTCAACCAAAAAGTTTAGTTTTCTACCAGAAAAAGTCAAATTTTCAACAAAATAGATGAATTTTCAATTAAAAAAGATCAGTTTTCAACAAAAAATAGAATAGTTTAATTTTCGAAATCTAATTTTTTTAAATTCAAAATAGAAATTTTAGATGAAGCATATTAACATAACAAACAATTACTTAATATTGTAAATCTTCTTTCAAACTTAATGTTTTTCTTTTTAAAATAAACGATTTTCGGTGAAAAATATTAAGATAACCTAAAATTGTTCAAGTATTGTAAATCTTTTTTTAAATATAATTTTTATAATAAAAGTACACATTTCTGACGAAGAACACCAACATAATCTAATATTGTTAAAACATTCTAAATCTTGTTCAAATTAGAATGATTTTCGTTTGAAAAGACCAATTTTCGATATAAAACGTATAAAACACCAATTTAACGTAAAATTGTTAAAAAATTATTTATAAGTTCTTCGATATCTAATGATTTTTTAATAAAAATTTCAATTCCCGACGAAAAACACTAACACAATTCGAGATTATTCAAGCTTGTAAATTTTATTATTTTAAACAAAAATCATTAATCTAATGATTTTTTGTTTAAAAATACAAATTTCAGGCGAAACACACGAATGCAACCATAAAGTTGTTGAAAAATTGTAAATGTTCTTCGAAATCTAACAATGTTTGGTTAAAAATACCTTTAATTTACTACGAAAAATAGTCAAGTAACAGAAAATTGTTTAAACTTTAAACATTTAAGACGTAAAATACGTAAAAAATTAATTTTGTATTAAAAACAAGTGTAAAAAATTTTATATTTACATAATTTTACGTGAGAATTTAATAATAATTTCAAAATTTTCCAAATTTTGTCTTTTTAATAGCCATTCAATAGTCTCATAATATGTGGAATTTATTAAATTAAAAAAAAAATCCAACTCTGATCATCTCCTTGTTATGTTGTTGTATATCCATTCACGGTGGTATCAAAAAATACGACAAAAAATAAAATTTGTTAAATAAACAATTTTTATAAATACGTTTAAAATCGTTCTCATGATCAAGAGTATTTTCTCTTTTAAAAAATACCATAATTGAAAATTAAATCGTGCCATTTTTTCGTTCCAAAATTTATTTAAGCTTTGAAGTTTAATTTAAAAAATGTTAAGCTTCAATTTTAATTCACAGTTCAGTTTTGATTACTTCAAATGAAAAAATGTGCAGCTTCAAGTTTGAATTTTTTATTTCAATGACCGTGAAAATTTTTGTGAACCAGGATTTTTTTCCTCAATTAACTCGGCCACCCTGTTTTCTATTTGGTAACAAATTTGTACGCTATCCCATGTAAATTTCTGTTTTGGCTTGTAAACTTTTCTTTTTAAAGACACCAGAATTTTAATGCTTTCGTGTGCATTTCTGTTCATTTGTAAAGGAATTACATAAAAATCTGCCATTTTACAAGAAAAATGTAAAATTCCACTCTGAATGCTGGTTTCTTTGCGTCCGAGTTATTTTACATTATATTTGTGTAATTTTACACAAAGAATGACTGCTATTTTGTGCCCAATTATTTAGAGAGGAATTTTACATCGAATCTTTCAATGTAGGTATGCTTATTTGCATTTCATTGTACACACTTTAAAGACACTTAACACACATTTAATAATTTCAGATTATAATGTGGAAATAAATATAAATGCTGTATTTGGTCTTAATTCAATTAACTGAAGCCAGGTAACACAACCTCTGACAATGACATGATTTAAAAGGAACAGGTGAAAAATTACCATTTTTCAACATTTTCATTGCTTTATTTAAGTTGAAATAATTATTTTTGAAAACCAAAAATTACTAAAAAAAATAATAAATTTTGAGCAAAAAATGGAAAAATCGCATTATCAGTTAAAATAATTAATTTCGAACCAAGAGGATGGGAATTTCCAACAAAATAGTTACATTTTCAACAAAAGTGATGAATTTTCGATTAAAAAAAAAATGAATTCTCAACAAAAAGTGCAATAACTGATATTTCCACCAAAAAATACTTTAATTTTCAATTAAAAGTTGAATTTATAACCCACAAATATGCATTTTCTACTAAAATAATTCGATTTTTAACCAAAAAAAGACGAGAAGAGAATTTTTAACTAAAAAAGACCAGTTTTCTAAAAAAAATGGAATTTCTATATTTTCAGTCGAAAAAATTAATTTTTAACTAAAATAATGAATCTTCAACAAAAAAAATTAATTTTTAACACAATAGTTGAATTTTCTATCAAACTACGACACATTTTCAACTAAATAGATACATTTTCAACCAAACAGATGAATTTTCAACCAGAAAGGTTAAATATCTATCAAAAAAGATCAATTTTCAACAAAATAGATGAATTTTCAACCAAATTTAGAATTTTAAAAAGAATTTTCAACCTAATAGTTAAATTTTCAACTTAAGAAATGAATTTTTAACCGAATGTGAATTAGTCATCAATAAGACTAATATTCTACCACAAAAGACAAAGTTTAAATGAAATACAGAAATTTTCAACCCAATAATAGTTTCATTTTCAAGTAAAGAAGATAAATGTTAAACCAAACGTGGAATAGTTAAATTTTCAGTTAAAAAAATTAATTTCCAACAAAAAAAAAGGAATTTTCAACAATATAGTTAAATTTTCAACGAAACAGATGAATTTTCAACAAAAAAGATTAAATTTCTATCAAAAAAGATACATTTTTAACAAGAAATGGAATAGTTAAATTTACAGTTTAAAAAATTATTTTCAATAAAAAAAACTAATTTTTAATCAAGATTACAAATTTTCTTCATCATTATTTTATTCAATCGAAATTTTCAAATAAATCATTTTATTTAATGATAAAATTTATTTCTGCATTTTTCTAAATATTTATAAAAAGAAAATTTTAATTGTAAATGTTCTTTCAATATTGGAAAAATAATTCTGCTCTTAACATAACCAAAAGATTACCGATATCATCAATAAGATTTTCGAAAAAATTAATTTAGGTCTTATTTAAAAAGGTTAATCTTAAGTTTTGAAGATTTTAAAATGTCGAAAACAAATCTGGAAGATTTTAAGAAAGTTGTTTTAAAAGGTTTAAAATGATTAGAAAATAATTGAATTCTTGAGAAGATTTCAAAAAAATTAAAACAAAATGTATATTTTAGATGATTTCGAAAAAGAAGCTTTTTTGAGAATTTTGAAATGTTTCAAGAGAATAACCAAATTTTCTTAATATTCCTAAGAAAATTTTCAAATAATTTTAAGTAAGTTTGAGAGTATTTAGAAGATACAAAATAATTCTTCACTTAAAAGGATTTCAAAAAGTCTTTAACAAAATTTAGATTTTTAAAGATTTCGAACAAAAAATTTGGAAGCCTTTTAAGACTTTTGAAAGGTTTGCACAGAATAAAATAATTTTCTCAAGATGCCTGGGAAAATTTCAAATTATTTTTTATTTTGAAAGAAAATTTTAAAAAGATTTTAAAACGTTTCAAAAGATTTCCAATGTTGTCAAAAAACAATCTGGAAGATTTTAAGGCAACTTTTTTAATTTTGAATGACTTTTGAAACATAACAATTAAGAATATATTTAGGCATTTTATAAGGTTAAAGGTAATAGCTATTCGAAATTTTTATTTTGAATTGAAAATTACTTTTTCCTTAAAAATGCAACGTTTTAGTTGAAAATTAATCTGTTTTGGTTGGGGATACATCTATTTTGCAGAAAATTCGTATTTTTTTGGATGAATTCAACTCTTTTTATTTAAAATTAAAATCGCTTTTATTTGAAATATCAACTATTATATTTCTCGTTAAGAATTCATATTCTTTAGTTGAAAATTCAACTATACTTGATTAAAATTTGAACTACTTTGTTGAAAATTCAGCTTTTTTGATGAGGATTAATTGTTTTATTAATTAATTATTAATATTATTTTTCCCTTCAAAACAAAAAACTACACGCGCGTGATTGATGATACTTAGTCATGTAAAAAGTCAATTTAACAGATAACCCCAGAATAAAACTAAAAATGTAGGAATCGGTTAAGTCGATATAATATTATTTTTCTTTTATAAAATATAATTTAAAGCATTTTTTAAAGTTAAAAATACTACATTTTGTAAAGAATATTTTGAAATCTTTACAATTTTTGAATTATTTTTAAATCTTTTCAAAACTCTGCATAATTAAAAAAATTGCCTTAAAAGCCTCCGGATTTTGTTTTGAACATTTTGTCAATCTTTTGCAGTCTTTTTAAATATTATCTTAAAATAATTTTAAAAAAATGAAAAAATAATTTTAAACACAGAAATCTTAAGAATTTTTTTTTATTAACTTGAAACCTTTGAAAATTCTTAAAAAGCATCTAAATTTTTTTTGAAATCTTCAAATATCTACATTTTGTTATACATTTTTTAAAATCTTTTTAAATTTCGAATTTTTTCAAAACTTCTAAACCTTCTGAATAACATTTAAAATAATTAGAATTTTTCATAAAAGTTTTTAAAAAGTCTACATAAACTTTTAAGTTTTCTAAATATCATTTGAAATGATTCGAACTTTTCCCAACATTCTAAAAATATTTTGCAAAATTAAAAAAATTGCCCTAAAATCTTCAAGATGCATTTTTGAAAATTTTTGAAATCTTATAATTAATTTTTAAAAATGAAAAGCATTTTAAATTTTCCTAGGAATGTAAAGAAAAGTTTTTTTTCTCTCGAAACCTCTCCAAATTCTTAAAAAAAAAAAATTTTGTCTAAATAATAAATGCATGGGATAAAACTTTACTTTTTTGATAACCTAGAAAATAATCATTTTTAAACATAAGTGTAATTGGACATAATTTTTTGTTTTCTAAAATTTATTCAATTGGATAATAAAATCGATTTAAAAAATTTGTAACGATTTTATTATTCAATTGAATAATTTTTTAAAAATCAAAAATGTTATTCAGGTACAATTATGGTGCAAAATAATTGTTGGCCAAGTTATAAAAAAAAATCAAGTTTCGTCCCCTGCAATTGGTATTGTTGCTTGGCCCTTGATGTGCCATCTGACGCCACAACATGAAATACCTAATTGCATAAGACGAAACTTAATTTTTTAAATAATTGAACAGTTTTCAAAAAACAATATCTAAATCCATTTATGGTGAAAAATCTTTCTTTTCAAGTCATTAAACAAATATAGCTTCGTTCCATGCAATTTGCAATTGGTTTTACGGATTGTTCTACTTTTTGGCCCATCGGCAATGGTGGTCGACCATTTCGACATCTGGCGCCGAAAACTGAAACTAGAAAGAGTAGGTACAGTTTTAAAGATACATTTTAATTTTTGCATAAAAGTGTTTTTAGCATCGTTTTGTGAAATTTAAAACAATGATTGAATACCAAAAATAAATCTTTATCGAAAACAACTCGTTTTAGATAGAATTTCCAACTTATACAGTGAAAAAACACATTTTTATCAAAAATGTTTTTCTAAAAAGAAAACAATTATTTCACTATGTCTTCTAAGTTTCAATGCGTTATAAGCTTAAATAAACTGTAAATAATGTATGTAGCGACAAATTTTATACAGATTATTCAAAGAATATGAATAATAGACGATCGGAATTGAAATACGAATGCTAACCTAACTTTTAGGTCATATTTTTTAGATATTAAATATTTCATGTATAAATTAATAAAAATTTACTTTGAGTTCATTTTTGATTCGAAATAAGTTCATTTAATTTTATAATTTGCTCAAAATCACAATAAATATTGCAATGATTGTTTTTTTTTAGAAAAACATTTCTGTCAAAAAATGTGTTTTTTCACTGTATTCCATCTGAAACAATTTGTTTCTGATAAAGACTTATTTTTAGTATACAATAAATACTTTAAACTCAAAAAAAATCTTTAAATCACTTTTATGCACAAATTAAAGTGCATCTTTAAAATTGTACCTACTCTTTCTATTTCGGACTTTTTCCACCAGATGGCGTATCGCAGTTTAACCATTCCCAATAACATGTAGACATCTTGAAGTTAAGACATCGAACAATTTTGAATAAACATGGTATCTTTACTAGAAAAACGATTTAATATTGCAACTTTCTGAAGCAATACGAGCATAAGATGTACTGCTCGTTGTTTTCAAATAAAAATTCGTAAGTGGACAACTTGAATCTCAGCAATGAAAAATTAATACTTTTACGGTGGAAAACTGAAAAGATGATCTGGTAATCAGAGAACGCATTACTGATAGCAATATCATAAATGATTTTCTTTTTTTCAAAACTACTTGTTTCCTGTGAGGTAATGTAAATGCCACTGGGGATATTTTGCATCAGCTTCATTGCCTGATTATGACGTGATTGTCAGATCACGGTGTTACCTGTCAATTTGATTTTCGTCGCACTTTTTAATGTGACTATTATGTACAAACAAGAAGAGTTGTTTAGACTCTTAGCCTTCATTAAACGTAAATTAAAAAGTTCTCTATTATTCCTTTCAACTTTGGATTGAAGACAAGTATTGACTTAAGTACTTGTCTCAGAAATTGTACTTGAATTCAAACTTCTGTAGACTACTTCGTTTTGCTGCTGTTTTCTTGCCAGGAACCTGGAGTATCCCACACGATACCATCATGAGGCAAATTGGAATTAATATAAGGCAGCAACCAGGCGACGTACCATCGGTCCCCAAAAACTTCCACAAAATTCTGTTTCCATCCCAGATCGTAAGTAAACACCTTTTTGTCCTTTTCGTTCGCGACACAACCGATGTAAACAAGGTGAAAATGATAAGCGCAAAGCGCTCCCGTAAACAACATTCCAATCACTGTGACAATGTAGAGAAGCAAGTAGAATTGTTCAATTGATCCGTCAAATCCAAAGACGAATATCGCGAGTGGAAAGACGATCTTGAAAATCGACATCGGGAATTCAAAGTGGATCCTGCCCCAGATGAAGAAGTTGTTGAAGGAGAAGGCGTAGGCGGTTCCAAGGAAGAGATAAAACAGGAACATGAGGAAATAGCGATGATTTTTGTGACCAACACAGCATCCGGTGAAAATACAGTGGTGATCTCGTTTCAGGATGCAGGTGTTGCACGTATTGCAGTGCCAGGATCTGGGGGGTGCTAATGACTCACAAGAGGAACATAACCTCCAACCGTTCTTCGCTTTTGCTTCACTTGAACGCACTATGATATGTCTCGTACTGGTATCGCACAACACTGTATACGTGAAATTACCTACTATGTTCAGGACTATAAAGTTTCCTAAAAAGAAGTGGAAAAAGTAGGAAAGTGACCCGTATTCGTACAAGTCGGGCAACACCACCCAGAGTTCAAACCAGTATAGGAGAGGAATTACTATCAGAATAAATCCCACTGATAAAATGTCACTTAAAGTTCGGGGCAAGATATTTTTTCGAACAATCATTTTTTTCAAAATAGTTGAAATCCCGTTTTAAATGACACTTTTGTCGGCGTTGATCACGAGTTTTGTTTACGTATTCGTTTATTGACGTGTAACGTTTTTTTGTTGTTGTAAACAGTAGTGACAATTTTCACCGCTAGGGGGGTTAGGTTTTTCAAGTTGTGA
>JAWWEA010000021.1:66354023-66365975 GCA_035222095.1 Andricus quercuspetiolicola | reverse complement strand
GTTACCACTGTCGTTACAAAAAAAAGTAACTAGTTACAGTAACTAGTTAAAAAGAACTAGTTACTTCCCATCCCTGACTTCAACTCACCGTAATTCAGCCAATTCTTGGAATTTTTTGATGAAATTAACAGGAAATATTCTTGATGATATTCTACGACTATAATATTAAATAATGTATCAACATTTTTATTTGAAAAAATGTTATGAATTGTAACATCTAATATTACATAAGTAATGCATTCATATCTAAGCTTGTGGGTCTTAGAAAGTACTTTCTTGAACAAAAATCGCACGAAATTTCAATTTTCAATGTATTTTGATGTATTTTTTCAAATGACCGTAAGGCTTACGGGTATAACAAGAAACTGGTAATCAATTGTTCCATCCAAAACAAAATTTTTTTGCTTAATAACAAATGCATTTACTTTATTTTACTTTTCGAACGTGCCACTGTTTTCAAGATTTTCAAATTCGATCAAACAGGTGTATTAATTAATGAAAAAAAATTTTCATGATTTGCCATTATTTATTGTTTAAATTCATTATTTTTACATATATAATATGAGACACAATGTACGATTAAGATGAACTAAAAGTGAAATGAAATGAACTAAAGCTCTTTTCAATTATTTAAACCATTTTTCTAAACAAATAATTTTACAATGTTTGAATTAATAAGTTTAATTCTTTCACACAATAAACTGAAAATGTCTTTTCGATGACTCCTTGTTTTCATATTCAGTAACTGGACAAAAGGTTTTATTAACATAAATAATTCTTATAAACAAATCCTGATGTTCACATTCTTCCACGAATAGACTCAATATTTTTTTACAGAATCGACTAAAAATATCTTGCCAGTGACTTTTTCCTGTCATATTTTTCGAATTATTAATAACTCTTGAATTTTTAACCATTTTTTACACAAAAGAAATAGGTTTCCGAAATTTTACTTGACTGTCTAAGACTTTAAGATAGACCAACAAATTCTAAAAATTCGTAAACCGTTTATTACAATGCTCAAGACAATCTTCGATGTAATCTAAAAAGTCCGCGAATTTTTCCTTAACTCTCGAAATATCTTTTCACTGTTTTACCCTTCTGAAAAATTAAAATTTTAATTTTTGGTGATCGATCCCCCGCAATTTGTCATTTCTCGAAAAAAGAAATTCTTCTTTTTTAAATCGATTAACATTAGCCAATGCCCCGGGCATTTAAATTTAACATGTGGTTTTAAATGAAAAAACTCGGTTTTCGAAAAAATGAAAAAAAAAGAAGTATATGTTTTTAAAATGTTGTGAATTGAAGTTTCTTCGCTTCTCAAGAAATATTTCACGAATAATTTCCATCCAATAACTTTTAATTTTGACTCCCAGCCCCCTTGTATTATGCCCGGAAAATGACCCAAATAATGCAAAATAGCAAAAAAATGTATTCAATAAGTTACAAGTTTCCAAGTATTTTTTAACTTATTTTCAATTACACAAATGATACAGATGATAATAAACGTCAAAAGTAATATTTTTGTTTAACATATTCTGCGATTATTTAAGCAATTTCTATTTGTATGATTTTTTCCACCAAATCACGAAAAGTTAGCATTTTCTGAAATTAATGACACAATTAACGAACTCTTAAGAGTAATATTTTTTTGTTTAAGATATTTAGCATTTATTTAAAGGTGGAAAGTTATTGTTTAATAAAATCAATTACGCAATTCATGATTGTCAAGAATGATATTTTTTGCAGAAGACAGTTTGCGATTATTTAAATAATTAATATCACTTGCTCCTTTTCATAGGAAAGAAGTAGAAAATTCTAGTTTCCACGAGTCTCTTACACTATGTCCCTTATTGATCAGTATTTTCTTATATCAAATAAATCGATCTGAAAAAATAACCAGCAATAACTCAACTCAACAAAATCGTTAAAAACTGATTATTGTTTTAAAAAAATTAAGGTATAAGCTCTGAGATAAGAAAATGACGAATAATAAGCGAAATAGCGTAATAGATTAGAAAAAACTAAAATTTTCCTCCACCTTTCCTAGAAAAGGCCCAAATAAATGATTGTCAATTATTTAAATAATTTTAAACTGTCTCACACATTAAATATGACTCTTTACATTTATTTTCTGCGTCATTAGTTCCACAAAATAGTAACTTTTCAAGATTTACAAGGTAAAAAAATTGTTTAAACAAATTAAAATTGTATAAATAATTGTAAACTGGCTTTTACAAAAAGAATACCTCTTGCCATTTATTAACTGCGTTATTCATTCCAGAAAGTAATAACTTTTCAATATTTACAGGGGGGAACAATTGTTTCAATAATTGCCAAATATCATTTAAAAAATGTATTAGTCTCAGCATTCATTAATTGTGTCATTAATTCCAGAAAATAATAACTTCTCACGGTTTACAAGGAAAAAAATTAGTAAAACAAATAAAAATTATTTAAATAATTACCGAATATGTTAAACAAGAAATATTAGTGTTGAAATTCACCAACTGTGTCATTTTTCCCGAAAAATAATAACTTTTCACGATTTACAAGGGAAAAAAATTGTTTCAAGAAATAATAATTATTTAAAAATACAAAATCAGTAAACAACAAAAAAGAACAATTAAATAAAATATAATATGTGCCAATAATAATGAATTTCCGAAAGGAACATTTCTCAATGATCAAAGTGTAGACTTCCACTAAATGCAAAATAACTTTATCACACATTTAATCCAAAATTGTTTCAAATTTCACTACTCTAATCGTGTCTAATTAGTTTTCACCAAATTCTTGACAAAATGTTACATCAGTTAGACTAATCTTCAGTAAAGTAACATTAAAAGCTTCTCAAATATTTTAAAAATGCTTAATAGGGACATTTTTGTATGTTTTTGAATTCCACAATATTTTTAAACACATTAAAACAGATGGTTTTTTTCACAGGATGCTCGAAAATTTGAAATCAACTTCAGAAAAGGACGGCAAAGATGATTCAAATGCCGAATTGGAGAGCTCTCCTACTTTTGATTCTCAGGATTCAGAAGATATTAAAGAACAATCTTATCCAGCATCCGAAGAAATTCGCGATCGTAAAAACACACAGTCGATTACAAAGCATTTCACAAAACGTTGCACCGACCCAATCACAAAGCGAAAATTCAAATGTCCACTTTTCAGGGATTTTAGAAAAAAGCGCACATTTAATTCTAAGTGCAACTTATTGTGCCGCAAAAAGATCAATGAAAAATATGATCTATTTCCAACTTCCAAATCCTTGTTAAGGAAAGATCGGTTTGATGAAAATATGGACTTCCAAATACCATATCTAAAAAACCCTTCACGCAGGAATGGGAGAACATCCCTCAAACATTTATTCAGAACAAAATTCACCAGAAACACAGACGATTACAAACAAAAAACTGGTGAAGAGAATATTAGTGCTCATCGAAAACCTTACGTAAATGAAGATGAAGTAAATGATGTGGTTGGAAGAAACATTGTTCAGGGCAGAGGAAAGAGGCAATTTATTTGTCGCTGCCATAAAGATAATTGCAAAGGAAAAGACTGTGATCCTTTAAGGTCATACTTTATTGACCCTGACATTTTATACTCTGACAGGGAGAATAAACATGAAAATATCTATCAGCTTGGACCAATTTTCGATCCTGTCTATTATATTCAAAATATCCAGCGTCAACGGGGATTATTAGCCAAATCATCTCTGGGAACTAATCTAAACCAAATTGAAAATTCTGAAAGCTTTAAATTAAATTCACCTTTGTATTTTCCTCACAATACTGTGACTCCACATTCGAATATTGTTCTGCCAATTGTTTATTTAAATACTCCTTATAATGACTACCCTACTTCCAAAGATCATCCTTACGATATCGTAGGATCTGCAAATACTGAAGGAAATAATAAAATCAGCATCAACGACTGCATCAGACTTTATGGACGAGGTTTTTGTTCCCTTTCAGCTTCAACTCAACAAGATTCTTTGGAAGAGAACACTGACAGTTTTGAGGATGAGGAACCTGTCTTGGGGGCAGAAGCACCTGAATATGAACAATCCGTGGAGGATGATTACACTGAAGAATATCATGATGAGATGACAGAATCATCTTGGCATGAGCCACTTGAGCCTTTGGAACCAGATGATGATACCTCGGAAACTTTTCACGAAGATGATAATGAAGAATATTATCATCTAAACTCAGAAGCTCATGATTCTGATGAAGTAGTTGAATACAAGCCTAAGGAATCTGTTGGCAAGGCTACAGCGATTTCGCAAGATTCTAGGTATCGGACAACTAGTCATAAAGACGCAACTGTATCTAAAAATATAGGGAAAACCCCCATTAATGATGAACTAGAAGAAATTTTAGGGTCAGTTAATACAGGACAGAAATTTCCTTCAGCCGTCAGTATAGAACTAGAAGAAAAGACAATAGATTCTGCTCCTAAAGAAATTGTTGCTGATATACCATCTGCGTTAGGCAAAGTTTGTACTATAGAGACCAAGAACTCATTAGAGGTAACGAAAGATAAGACTTGTATAACAGAAAACAGACAATACACTTTTTCAAAGGGTGAAAAGTCTTTTTCAGAAGAACACACAGTTGGAGAAAAACAGAAGGAAGTTGCTACATCGTCAGAGGATAAGGAAATTGAATTTAAAGATGACATAGTTGCTGCAGCCAATGTTGATACTATAGAAAAACCGACGCTGAAGATTTCTGAATCGGATTTAAACAAAACATTACCAAAGAAACCAATTGCTGAAGTTATGTATGAAAATCTTCCTTCAGTTACAGTAACAGAGAGGATTTGTGAATCTGAAGAGTTAGGCATAAAGACAGGAAAACTTGGAGAAGAATCTAACAACAACTGTTTAGAAGCAGCCAAGGCACAAAATTCAGAAGAGGTAATAGTTGCTCTGGAACCACCAGATAAAAATATAAACAGTGAAACAGACCCGGCAGAGCCATCCAGTGATTTATCACTTGAAGTTGTCAGTCCTGAAGTAATTTCTTCTGAATCTGATCAATATCAAGTAGATTCTAGCTCTCAAGAAATGATTGCAAAAACTGCGGTAACATCTTCCAAGACAGAAAATTCAAAAGAGGAAATAGTTGCTACGGAACCACCAGATAAAACTATAAACAGTGAAATAGAGCCTTTAGGTGAAGTAAGCCCAGAGGCTCGAAAATACGAAACAGGAGCTGCAAAAAGTGTGAAAACATCTTCCAAATCAAGACCAATGCCAGCAAGGCCATCCAGTGAATCCTCATTTGAAGTCGACAATCCTGAATTAATTTCTTCTGAATCTGATCAACATCAAGTTGATTCTAACTCTGAAGGAACAGCTGCGGAAACACCAATAAAGTATTACTCACCTCAAGACAGGTTACTGGATTATAAAAAAAATCATCAAAATGAGTATTACTCGAGTGTAGAACAATCTAAAAACACTTCGAAATATGATTCAGTCCAGGAGGAAACTTCAGTGGACGTAGATTCAGATATACCAGAATCTAAACCCACATCAAAAACTCCTCTGATAACTCAACCTAAAGAGTTCCAAACAGGTGAGGAAGATAAAATAATAGTTGGTATGGCAGAAGGTTCAGGAATGCTTGAGGAAGAGGCTGAAAGTGAAAGAACTTTGGAAAAGGCTAAGCATTTTGAAGATTATGAAGCAAGTGGAGATGTAAATGAAGACGAAATTGTGGGATCTCCAATCAAAAGTAACGAAACCCCATACGTGACTGAAACGACAGTTGCTGATAATGAAAATATTGATGACCAATATACAGGAGCTGCTTTTACTGAAGATTCAGGAAAAAGTATACAAGGAGATAATGTAAACTACGAAATGATGGATTCGGAGCAGGAAATCAATAAAGAATCATTGGCTGAATCATCAAGAAATAAGAGTGATTACGAGGTTCATTTGTATACTGTGACGGACAGAACATCGGATGCAAGAACAAGTGACCGAAATAATAACGAAGATATACCGCTGGTAATCACAAAGGCAGATGTTAAGACAAGTGGTCCAAATAATAACGATAACGATCAGCCTGTTGGATCATCGCAGAACTTGTATTCTATGACGGATAGAACGGCAGATGTGAAAACAACTGAGCAGAATAATAACGATGTTAATAAATTAGATGAGTCATTAAGAAACAAAATGTATGAGGAAAAATTGTATACTGTGACTGAGGGAACATCAGATGTCAGAACATTAGATGCTGGCTCATCGATAAAACTTTATCCTGCAACCGATACAACACCAGATGTTCAAAAAACTGACAAAAATAATAACAAAGATAATCAGTCTATTGAATCATCTAGAAAAAATATATATGAAGAATCGTCCAAAACATCGGAACTTGATTATTCTGGGCATCAAAATCTAATTGGAAAAACAAGAAATGATGAAAGTGATTCCTTACCTAAGGAAATATATTATGTTCCCACGTCATCCGAGTTAGAAGACTCTCGTGATGATTCTCTCTACTTAGGGAAAATCTTACCACAACATAGAAATGACCCTAGCAATTCAGGAAATTCGGATTTGATGTACATTGGAGATGGAGTAAGGCTTCCTTTAAAAACAATAAAATTAAATGATGGTTCATATTCTCTGGCTTTTTCGAATAGCAAATGCGACCCTTCAGTGAAGCCGAACTGTCCTTGCTATATTCAACGTAACCAGCGTAGAGTGAAGAATTCGGTTATTGGTAAGAATCTAAAAGTATAAAGAATATATATTCAAAATTTTTTTGAAGAAAGTTTCCTTAAAATTCCTTATTTCGGTCTTACGATCCAATTCAAACAAACGAAAAAAACGATTGTAGTTGTTTAAAAAATCGTTATATTTTCTACGTTTCGGCTCTCAGTGCGGGCCTTCATCAGGAAAAAATTTCTTCTCTAAAATACAAAATGATTGTTGTGGATTAGAATGAAAGTGAGAGTCCGAAAATCATTTGGTTATATAAGCGACGCTACAGGCGCCGGTGAAAGGAATGAAGTAAATTATGTTTGTTTAATACCCGTGCTGAAAATGCGATTTTGAGACCCTCGCGCAAAACAGTAAAAGTGATCGATTTCACGATCGATGATGGATTCGTGTGGTAAAACTTACTTTTCCAGACAAGTGCAGAAAAGTTTGGAAATATTAGACTTTTAACCTCAATGCCAGGACTCAGTTCGAACGGAACAATAGACACTTATATACAATAAAGATATAGAGGGCAAAAATAAATAGAGGGGAAAAAGTTAACTCAAATATTTAGCTTCATTCTTTACCGCACAAATTTGAATCCTTGATATTTTAATATTCTTCAGTGAAAACCTCGCTAATTAAATTCAGCGATCGATTTCTCACAGATTACAGTGTAGTAAATATCAATGAATATGGGCTCCAACAACAACATCTTTGTTGTGAAATAATACGCCGTATATAACTTAGTTCCTATAAGGACTCCAGAATTAGACACTATTTTAACATAAAGCATTCAAAATAAGTTATGTAAGTTAAGCATTGTGCAATTTGAAATTGTAAATCTTGAATACTGCACATGTATTTTTATGCAATGAAAATAACGTCACGTTAAGACCATTCAATAATGTCAAACTGTTGTATAATAACAAACTTTCGTATCCACATACACTTAACTCCCAATATTAGACCCCCCGGTTTACGCCATTCTTGGAACTGTTCGTCTACGCAGCTCAGTGATACGGGAAGTCGCGGGGCCGGAAGAGAGAATGTGCTCAATCAAGCGTGACAAACAGCTCAAGGGCAACACCTTCAGCGCGTTAGGTGCATCAGGTTACTTCATGCTTTCAAACTCAACAGAACTGATTCACGCGGCCCTGCCTGTTCATATCTAGATTTCCCCAATTTGTGTCGAAGGCCAAGGCATGCCATGCCCGAAACCGGTCTTATGTTGGGAGTTAAGTGTGATAGGAAAAGTCACAAGAAGAAAACACACCAAAAGCGAGCGGAATCATAGAAGCTTAAGTATGGACAGAAAAAATGAATAAAGTCATAACTTATTGGAGTTAATTACCAGTCACTTGTTTTATTTGGATCCTGCTTTGGATCACGAATAATACTGTATTTCAGTTTGAAATGTTCCTAAATATTGAAAATATGTTGTGAATAAAAGTCGTATAAATGTACTCTTTTAAGATTCTTCGCAATTGGGCGACGATCACCTGCAGGCGATTCCTTGATTTCTTTTCGGGTCATGTCTTCAATTGCGCCACTGTGCATGTTTATTTTCACCCGTTTTTCAGAATTATATCCAGGACAAAATCTTATTGTATATATTCCACGAAGGAATTTATCACCCTCCACGATTGCAAAAATGTCACCTGTGGGCGTCGATAATACACTTTGTTCTTCGGTTGGCATTGGCACAAGGACATGCATTTTCCCTCTTAAGTGAATTGGCTTATCACGAGGAAAAGTATGTCTTTGAATCTCGAATCGTCGGTTCCGTCCCGGAGAAACCAAATGAAAAGGTGCTACCTCGTAGAGAACAAATGAAAAGCTACATAGTTGAGGGCGCTGATGTTCACAATACAATTTCTATGGGATTTTGAAGCTTCGAGAGATCGCCACGCGAGTTAGCACCTTTTCATTTTGTCTACACGAGTTAGCACCTTTGCATTTGGTCTCCCCGAGATAGAACCTTGTCATTTGGACACGTCGATATTTGTATCATATAGTCGTCACCTTACAGATTGTAGGCGTCAATCCTGTCCTTCTCACATATTCACATTTCATTATAGTCAATTATGAGAAAAAAATGTGCTACTAAATTAGATGAAACTTACATCACAATTTACGTAATGTTCTACGTTTGAGCGCGATTCGATTGTTACATGGAGAATTGATATCGTGTTTACTATAACCGACCATTTAATGTTTTTAGAGACTAACCTCAATTCTACAAAATATTTTCAGAGAATTATGAAGATAAATTTCATCCTTTTACATCATTTATTAAATTTATTAGAAACTACTCTGAGAAAAATAAGTTACCATAAAGGCTGCTTCTAGTCGCCCCGAGATTTTTAAAAGACTAGCTAAGCTTATGAAGAATATTTGACTAATCATCCCGAACTTCAGAGCGATGAGACACTTTGCAATTACTATAATTATTATTGGTGGAAATGAGCAGCGTCATCCAAGGCCCATAGCACTGAAGTTATCTAAATGTGGCCCATTGTATTCCCTTGATTCTAATCATCTCTGATGAGGACGGTTTCCGCCATATATGTATTTATTACCGTATAGGCGATGTCCACAAAATCATCTGGTTTACTGAAATGATTTCCAAATGCTTTCCTCTAAGGCTTACAAGCACATCACAGTTGCATAGAATGTGATGTGTTGTTTTATCGTGGAAGCCGTACTTTCGACATCGAGGTTCACTGTGGACCTTCATGTTTGTCAGTTGCTTCTTTAATCGGCAATATCCCATGAGCATTTTAACCACTACATTCATCTGCTTCCTTTTCATGTTCAGGTGTTTCTCAGACTTTCCCAAACATGGTTATTTAATAAGCTTTTCAGAGGGCATCATACAATTTCGCCATCTTTAAATACCTCGCTTGATCCTTTTAAACGCCACTTCTCAATGGCTTGTTCATACGAAGCAAATGAAGTTCTGCGATATGGTTCAGGTCCGCTCAGCGCTTTTGTTGTCTCACTTTTTGCAAGTGCATCTGCTTTCCGGTGACTTTCAATGTTCACATATCCAGGAACCCAGATCAAGTTGACCTAGTTTTTACCTGACACTTCGAGAAGCTCTTGTATGCCACTCCAGACAAGTCTGGATGTAAACTCTTCCGAATGAAGAGCTTTTAAAGCAGCTTGACTACCGAAGCACTTGTGAATTTGGTGGTTAACAAACACACGTTTACGAATCTTTTCTAGACATGTCTTGATAACCACGATTTGCGCTAAACATACGGTAGGGAATTCGCCCAATGCGATTGCTCACTTCTTATCAAGTTTAATTCCAAGAACTCCAGCTCCAGAGCCAAAGTAATCTTTAAAACCATCTGTATATCAGACAAATCTTCCCGTTGTGAATAATTGCTTTTCCTCTGTTCACCATGCCAGTATTTCCTCTTCGGAAAGAACATCATAAAGGGCTTAATAAATAAGTATCATTTCGGCATGTTATCAGCGTGCATGCAAAGAATTTCATCCTCCGACAATACGCTCTTTACTCAATCATGCAGTTCAAGGAGAGCTGCATCTCTGTTGGCAATTCCATAGGAAGAGTCTGTGAGACTCCGCCGCAAACCTCTTCTCTACTAAAAGGTCTAGTGGTGTTATGCCTCAAGTGGACTCTTATGTCGCTATTGAGGTTGTTCACATTGATTTAGTAATTGCCAGACAAAAGACCTTTTGTAGGCTCTCCACCTGTTTCCTGGAACAAACCAAACTGGTTCTTGGCACCCAGGTCAATGAGGCATAGACTGTAATTGGTCTAATGATGACCGTATATATTCAGTAAGCTACATTGCGTGTGAGTCCTCAGGTTTTTCCAGTTGGGCATCTACAAGCCCAAAAGGCTGCTGTAGTCTTTTTTTACTTCTGCATCAACATGCAGTTATCAGGTTAGTTTAGCGTAAAAGATGATTCGTGAATATTGAGCTGATGTGGAGATGTCGGTTATGATCACGCTGATGGATCCTGCCCTCCACACTGATCGGTATTTTAAATACATTTAAAGGAATGATTGGTACTTTTCGGGTCATGCTTGTGAACATAAAACTGCGAAGGTACTTATTCAGGCTGATTATTTACATGAAGCCACATTTAGCGCACTACATACGTCAGCACTAAAAAAACTAAAGACAAAACAAATAAATACTATTAAAAAAAAATTTCCCATTGTAAACCAAAGTTAAACTTAAAGTAGAAAAATAAATTGACCAACCATCGTTACGTCTCGTGATTATCAATAATTACAAGACGAGTATAATAGTTAGAATTAATCAAGCTACATAAAAAGTGACCGACAGAATATGGACTTTCAAAATTAGAAATCGGGCGGCATTTGAGCATAACCTGCTTTGTACCTCCAGTAATAACTCTGGATAAATTTTTGAATGCAGAAAAGAGTGACTTGTACTGAAGACCTTGTACTGAACCAATTGTTAGTTTTCAAAGTCAGAAACTTTGGCAGTAAATTCACATGAATGCATAGTCTTCTTCAGATAACATTTTTGAGTGCAATTAGCGGTGGTTTGATCTTTTGTAGATATATACAAAATCTATATAAACTACGTACTCCCTTTTCATCCTGGTGAGGTGTCATGAGTTTTAATTTATTTTGTCTTTCGTTTTTTGTACTGACTCCGAATTCTCGGTTTTCGATTAGAATGGATTTAAACTTAAATATAGACGTGTGCACCTCGTAAGAGTGGACTTTGAATTGAGTATACAAAAATAAAAAAACGGTTTCTTGTCTCTCGGAATGAAATAATATTACAATAAAATAAAAATGCGCGAATTTTATGCAAGTGCACTTAAAATTGTGTATACCAAAATAAGAAAAAAGGTTTTGCGGTACCCTGAAAATATTTAGTTAAATAAATATTAATTTTCAGGGATCATGATTTTAGTCAACTTAGCCGCCTTTTCCAGTTTTTCAGGGCTTAGAACAAAAATTACTTCTACTGAATTTCGGTAAAAGTTAAAACGGCTCTTTTTCATTCTGTTTAAAAAACCATATTCACAAAAAAACATTACAGGTAAATCTTTATAAGCCTCTAATGAATTTTCTATTATGCATCTTTTATCATTTTATGACGTTTCTCGAAAATTCATCGCAGAATATCATTACAAGATTTCAAATATATTCCAAATGTATTAATGGATTTCAACGAATTTAAAGGAAATTC
>JAWWEA010000021.1:65136157-65147567 GCA_035222095.1 Andricus quercuspetiolicola | reverse complement strand
GAAATATTTTGAATGCAATAAGATTCACACTGTAAGAAAAAAGTATTATTTCAGGGCTAATTTCAGGTAATAAATAAGACTCAGAAAGAATAGTCTCGAGTGGTACTAAAATGAGACCGTTAGTGGAAACTCAGATTCATTTGTTTTACATTGAAAATAACAGCATGAAGTTCTCCTATTCAAAAATAGGACACCTAAAAAATGGCACCGTAAAAGAAAAGACCTCTAATTTTTATAGTGCAGTGCAATTAGACATTTTTCTCAAAAAGAAGAAGGAAGCAACAGGAGAGGGAAAATTCTATAAATATGGTATCTGGTATGAGAAATATAGTACTTGGTATGGAAAAAGTCCCATACATGCGTGTGGCTATTTTTTCATACCAATTTAGGGAAAATTTTCAATACGTGTATGGGTTAATTACTTCCAATACATGTATAGGAAATTTACTATAGTTTTTTTCTTACAGTGTAGGCTATAGTGGGAACATAACAGTCTTTGTAGGAAAAAATTAACAAACAGAAAAATATATATAACAAATCAAGGCAGTTTATGTCAAGAAGTAACAGTACTGAAACACTGTTATGATACCGTTACATTTAGGAAAACATTACAATGCAAAAATGTTATATTTCTGATAAATATAGATCAGTCATTTTTTTTGCTTAATTGAAAAACAAATATAAGACGAAAGTAACAAAATAATGTATTTTAAATCCAGAAAAATCTATAAACTTAGAAATTGATAACTCCCTCAACCTACGAAAATTTTTCTGAAGAAGCATCAATTGTAACATTGTTGTGATACTAAAGTAGGAAGCGTTATAAGAGTGAAATAGTTATATAACATTTTTGTCCAATAGAAAGTCTAAAATAGTTCTATAATATGTGTAACTGGTTTGTAAATGAAAAATCATAAGCTGTTGCATTTGAAAGATAACATTAGTACCTTTTATAGATTTACTTATTTTGCGAGGAGAAGCATAAAAACAGTAAACAGTTTTTAAAAAGGCAAAGAAATTATTTTTTAAAAATTTCAAATTAAAATACTGCGAGAACGCAGTAATTACGAGTGAAATGGTAATATGACAGGTATTACCTGCTAATCGGCATTTACCCTATATTAGCTCGAGAGTGAATTAAAAATTTGATAAATACACTCCATCTAATACGGCGGCCTCCATCCGAATAAACCGAGGCAAGCGCTGCTTAACTTCGGTGATCGAACGAGAAGCTTTAAACAAATACATTGTCCAAACGGACACGAGTACATTACAGTATTAAAAATATAACCAGATTTAGCAATAACCGCATTATAATAATAATTATAATTATTAACGTAACATTTTAGGTTATAACAATGTTGCGACTCAGAAACAAAATATACTTTCTATAAAATAAATTTTTGAAAACTGCACCAGGCACAAAAAGTATTAAAATGAAAAATAGAGAACAGCGAGGACAGCAGAAAACATTCATGCTCAAAGAATTTGCAATATCCTTCATCTTGCATTTCTCACATGTTAACAGCATTGTAATTCCGTTGTATAAAAAAAAAGTTAAAATATTGAAAATAATTTCGATACTATTTTCTACACCACTAGATACTTTCTTTCTATTTATAATACTTGTACCACTTTTATAAATCATTTCAAAGACCGCAAATAAACATTCATATTTGTAATCAAACGCCTTTGAAGAATCTAAATATAATTCAGCATTGCTAATTTCATCAAGACTTTTCAGGATTGCTATTTTTCATTTAAATTAGTCAAAGCCACATTATTCTGTTAATACATTCACAATGTATAATATGTTATTTGCCACTCCTATAAATTGCATAGAATATATATTTAAAAGATTTATAATTTATCGTAACATTTTGAACTTGTTTGCAACTTTAAAATAGCGTTCGAAAATATTGGAAAATGGATTCATTTGACTGAATTTATTTATTTAATTTCTATCTAAAGAAAGTGGTGTAACGATATGTCTCGAAAATCTCGAAATCATTGCTGTTGAAAACCTGATTGGCTTTTTATAACTTGAAGTTGTTTTTTATTTAAAATTTGAAATTTAAATCTGCAAATAATCCATTTCGATAAGAAAAATCATAGAAAATCTTATGGGAATTGAGAAACATTTATGCTTTTTTTGGGGGGCTGTTAAATTAAACTTTAAAATGATCTGATAAATAGTTTAAAATATTATACATTGTTTATGTTAGCGATTTTCGCTGAAAATTAGTATTAAAAAAAAAATTTTATATAAACTCATAAAGTTTCAAAATAAACTTAAAATTTCTGAACATGTTAGGCTATGTAAGTTATTTACACCAGAAATTGTCATTAAAACAAAAATCATTATCAAGATTCCCAATTTTGAACAATTTAAAAATAAAAATCATTATTGTTCGAACGACATTTTCAGTTATTGAACTGTTTCAGGTTATATTAACGTTTTTCACGGGAAATCGCTTATTTTAAACAAAAATCATATAGATTTCAAAGAAAATTTACAACTCTGAACAATTTTCTCTGATGTTGTGCTAGTGTTTTCCATCGGAAATTACTTGTATTTTTAATACAAAATTATTGTATTTCAAGTAATATTTACAATTTTTGAACAACTTTAGGCTACGTTGGTGTTTCACCTGAAATTTGTATTAAAAAAGAAATCATTAGATTTCAATCCAATTATTTTTGTTTAAGATAATAAAATTTACAAACTTAGTGTTTTTCGTCCGAAATTGACATTTTTATTTAAAAAATTATTAGATTTCAAAGATTTCTCATTTTTTAATAATTTTAGCTTACTTTCGAGTTTTACGTTGAAAATTGGTATTTTCAAATGAATATAATTATAATTTAAACAAAATTTAAGATCTTTTAACAATTTTCGATTATGTTAGTATTTTTCGTCGGAAATTAGTATTTTTAAACAAAATTATATTTCAAAGAAAATTCACAACCTTCAAACCATTTTCGGTTCAGAGTCATTAAATTCACAATTTTTGGTTTTGTTGGCGTTTTATGGCAGAAATCGGTACATTTAATAAAAAATCATTGTATTTCAAACAAGATTAAAAATTGTTAAACAATTTTAGGTTGTGCTCACATTTTTCACCGGAAATCGGTATAGACTTCAAAGAAGATTTACAATACAATTTTAGGTTATGCTTTAACATTTTTCACCGAAAATAGGGTTTTGAAACAAATAATATTAGGTTTAAGAGAAGATTTACAATTTTAAATAATTTTTTGTTGTGTTGTGATGTCTTTTTTTCTTCGAAAATTGGTATTTTTAATTTAAAAAATCATAAGATCTTTCAGTTTATCATTAATCTTCAGATTATCATTCTGTCATTAAATTCACCATTTTTTTCCAATTTTTTTGTTTTTCTAGCGTTTTATACCAGAAAATAGTATTATTAATAAAAAAAACATTGGGATTCAAATAAGATTAAACACTATTGAAGAACTTTAGGTATTGTAAGCATTTTTCACCAGAAATCGGTACAGATTTCAAAAAAGATTTCCAATTTTTTAACAATCTTAAGTAACTTTTTGTTACCTTATGTTAGTTTTTTCGTCTAAAATTAAAAAATAATAGGGTATGTTAGCGTTTCTTACCGGAAACGGGTTATTTTTAATTAAATTAAAATTTTCAATTTAAACTTACTATTTTGAACAACTTTAGGTTATATAAGTGTTTCTCGTCGGAAATAGGTTTTTTCGAACAAAAATGCAACGATTTGATTTTCTATATATGATACAAAATCTGATATATTACTCATAAAGCTTAGATATTAATTTTCATCAATTATCAAAAATATTGCCCTTAAAAAATGCAGTTCATACAAAAATAATAAAATAGATAAATTTGCTACCAAATTAGAACCTACTAATAGACAAGTCCCTCTTAAAGAAAATATTGAATTGAATCAGATACCTCACTAAAAAAAAATGCAAACTTATTTGTAACTGTAAAACATTTCTAACAGTTTTCCGCAAAACGAAACTGAATTCCTATCTTATAAAACAACTGTATTTACGAGTTTCATGCGATCGCCTTCAAATAGGTCAATCAGCAAAGAATCGATGCACATTTGTTAAAGCTGGTAAATTGACTCGTTATAATACCCACTCACAGTCCTCGAGTCTCAATAAATGGAATTCTAGAACTGTATGTTGCATAATAATTACAAACAAAGAATTCATCGTCAAACATATGAAGATAGAGAAAGAGAGTCTGTGACTATGATCCTCGTCAGTATGGAAGTAATAAAACACTCGTCATTAGCGAAAGCGTGTTAGTAGGGTAATAATAGTTCAAAGTACTAAAACTAAAAGTTCACATTCATATTGATTCATAATAATTTATGAACTACAACCGATATCGTAAATTCTAACTGATCAGTGAAATAAGGACATTTGTACTTATTGTGGTTAATAGGTCCTACATTCTACAATAAGTGTATAGTAAGTGTAAAATGATGAATGAAATGAAAGTCGGCTACAGGAACAAGTTTTCGAAGTAAGGATGGGGCCATTATAGGCATTTATTTATTGATACGGTCCTGGATTCACATCCGTTTCATCAGTTTCTCGCTCGACCGACCGGCTACAGCCTGTCTATACATCCAAGATACCTGATCCACGTATTTCAATACCCTAAGGTCGGGTGCAAATGGACACCCCTCTATCAAGGAAAAAACAAAAAAGAAAAAAAAATCTACCACAGAAACTAAAGAAGGATCGATTTTACGCGAGGTTTCAAACCTCAAAATAATTTAGGTTCATGAAGTGTATCAAATATGGGCAATAAGATATAAATATTACCGATGTTATTTTTCTTGGTCTACACCTACAGGTATATTAATACTATTAAAGATTTAATATATTTTTTAGCGCTCATAAAAATTCTCTCTAGCTCCGTTGGGATCCGAATCCAGGTCTTCAGATTGATGGTCGGTGCTCTTACCAAGATTCATTTTACGCAATCTGATGTTATGGGGTCGGATCCCAGCGGAGCTAGAGACAATTTTTTCACAAACGAAAAAAAATATATAAACATAGTATCAATACGTACCGGTAGATCAAGAACAAACTCAAAAAATTTGTATCGTAATGCTGAAAAAAGAGACGGTTACATCAGGGCTATATTTCATTTTTTATACATTTTACGTTTAAATGCAATTTTTTCCATTTTCAGCACGCTTGAGGAGGTAAAAGATATTATTCGATTAAAAAAAATTACATTATATTCATCTCATAAAGAACTAACAATTTTTTGCCATCAGAAATCGATTGCTAGTAATTTATTTTTTTCGGCCCATCCATGGGCATGGCTACGAGAACCGAAATTTCGGTACAAATATGGGAACCTGGAAAAGGGACTATTTGTACCCAAATTTCGGTACAAACAGCCGAATTTTTTTGGTTCACATAGACACTATCTATCAAAAGCTTTCATTTCTAGATCAAAAAAAGAGAACAGGAATTTCGGCACGAGTCGCTCAACCGGACACCACAACAGATATTTGTACCGAAATTTCGGTGCAAATAGACAAAGTCGTACATCGGAACTATTCGTGTAAGATATTTACAACATCGCTTTATCAAAAAAAAATCTTTATTTTTAGTGAGCTCGGATTACATATATGCCAATGCGTCTGTGTTAGTGATGCTGATTGTGTTCGTTTCAATTACGATAAATAGAAATTTAAACGCCGAAATAAATTAAGAAACATCTTTTAGCATAATTATATGTATACACTTTTAGAAGTATATATAATTTTATTGTGTACTAAAGTCCGAAAGATACATGGAAATTCCGACGTAGCAATATTTTAAGAATTATCAATGTCACGACTTTGGGAGAGATTGGGTATATTTTTAAATCCAAGTTCATAAATCTGTTTACTTTTTGAAACCAGGTATGTATATCGAATAATAAAAAAATAATAAAAAGATTATTAAAACTTTTTAACAACGTCGAAAAAGATTAAGAAACATTTTCTAGATTATGCATACATTTTTAGAGGTATATGTAATTTTATTATATAACAAATTTGGTCGGAAAGATGCACAGAACTGCGAGACAGCAATTTTAAAAATTATCAAACTCATGACTACGGTAGAGTTTGGGAATTTTTTAAATACAAGTTCATACATTTTTTATAGATTAAAAGCCTCATATATAGAATATATCAATGTATTTTGATGCGCTGATTACAAATATGGCCATGAATATACCTGCAAATATTTTGTTAATAAACAAAGTTTTTTCCAGTTTTAAGCTTGAAAATGGAACTTACGGATATATTTCAGAGTTGTCCTTGTAAAAAAGGGTAGAGTGTTAAAAATTAAATAGATATATAGAATATATAGATTTTGACAATTATACAATAGAAATTTATACATTTTTCTGAAGATGTATGAAAATTTAAAGTTTTTGATGAAGTCTTTAAAGTTCCATTAAAGCGTACTGAGACATCTCCACTAACGTTTGTCCGAACTTAAATGGAAGCGACCATAGATACCTGATTACCGCTGCATTCCCCAGCATAACGGATCATCGATTGTGTAGTATAGTTCCAAAACATTCGAAAAATTTCAAAAATATAAGCCCACATTAAATACCACGCATTCTTTTCTCTCAGATCAAAACTCGATCAAAAAAATGATGGAATAGATTGCACTGCCCTACATGAGTTTTGCGAATAAGATGGCACCTAGTGTTTCCGAATGGATTTTTTGTGCTGAACGCGAATCTGGGTTCAAAAACTTCCCATCATGTCACGTTTTTGAGAAAATAGGGACTACAGACCCTAAAAACGACGTTTTTAGCCATTTTTGAAAAATTGTTGAGCTGAACCATGACGTGCTACAAACTTCGCTAATATCAGAAATTAAAGGCTGAAACAAACCCTTTCAAATGAGCCATATGTCAAATTAATCGCATGCGCCCTTAGAGCGGGGGGTGGGTTTTTGTATAAGGGTGAAGGAAGAAATTGAAAACAGAAACAAAATTCATTAAATCCGTTTGAATTAAAAAAAATCGACCGCCATATTGGATCCGCCATTTTGGTTTTTTTAAATGTAACTGCATATTCGTAATCAGCGACCCTTAAAACCCCCGAGTAACAAGTTTCAAGCGAATACGATCAAATTTTAAAAAAAATGGTCCGCCATATCGAATGCGCCATTTTGAATGTTTAAAACATAACTGCATATTCGTGATCAGCGACCCTTAAAACCTTTTAAAGCACTGCACATTTCATTATGCCTGGGCGTGGGTGTAAATATGTTGAAATCCTTTCTATTTTCATTTTCTTCCTCTACACCTAGACAAAAACAAACCCTCCGCTCTAAGGGCCCATGCGAATTATTTGACATAGGGCTCATTTGAAAGGGCTTGTTTCAGCCTTTAATGTCTGATATTAGTGAAGTTTGTAGCACGTCATGGTGCAGCTCTAAAATTGTTCAAAAATGACTGAAAATGCCGTTTTTAGGGGCTTCAACCCCTATTTTCTCAAAAACGTGACGTGATGGGCAGTATTTGAGTCCAGATTCGTATTCAGCACACAAAATCAATTCGGAAACAGTAGGTGCCATCTTATTCGCATAAAAAAAAATCAAAATTTGAAGGTCAGTGTATTCAATGCAGACCTCAGCAGAGTACATTCTCTTAGTTTTCCGGAGTCGACTTTATTGGAGCAACAACCACAATAAATAATGTTTTAACACCATCCATGCCTAGTTTGAGATGTGTTTCATCAACATTCCTTTTCTCTTTGACTAAGCAATGAAGCTTGAAAGATCAGTGCAGTAAAAGACTGCTTCAGGAACGGCAGAGGGAACGTTTGCCTTCACATGAACAAATTGGAATTGTTTCACATCAAAATATGAGTCAACGCAATGATTTTTGTCCGATAGCTTCTGCTTCAAATTATTTTCAACCATTTTTTTTGCATTTAGTTGCTACCCGTAATGAAGCTGCAATACCAAGAGATTTTCCTTGGCTTAGGTTGTATTTTGTTTGCATATTTGAGAAATCCTCGGCAGAGAGCTGTTGCTGTTTAGGCAACGTTTGCAGATTTTGAAGATGGACAGCAATTTGGAGAGGTTGACCACCTTGATGCTGAAATAAAGATAATGTTCTATTTTCTTCTTCCATTTTTTGTTTTAATAGAGTTGATATTACTTGCTCTCTTCCCTTGGTCAGTGCTTCTTGAACCAAATGCTTCAAATTAAGGACGCGAGTTGATGAAGTGCATTTATGCGATTTCCCTTTTCCAAGAACTGAGACGCAGCTCTTACATCGTTTCTCATGCTTCAATCCAGATCTTCTTGCACTTGGAGAAAGTGCGGACTTTTCTATAAAAAAATCAAATAATTGTAAAAATTAAATATTAATCATTGTATGTATTACACAACTTACTTGCAATGTTATTTGATATGTCAACCAGGGTACTCCTGTGTGTGCTTAAAACTTTTTCACTCACAAAGTTATTGCTTTAAATAGTATGCGGGTTTCGCAAAGTCGATCATAACATTTTTCACCTGATGAATTTATTATAGCGGAATTTTAGAATTGCGAATAATATGGTAACTTAAAGCCATCAAGGCCATCAATCTTTTCCAGTTTGGAGAAATTTGTCCTACAAGTAGAACAAATTGCATTGGGTAACCGCTTCTCGTCGAAGTTGTAACTGAGCACATTTTTTATAACAGATTTATACCTCTCTGATATTTCGAGCACTTTCTTCTTCTTCTTCTTAATGCACATCAAACACATTTTTCCGCGGTTTTCTTTGTGCGGTTTAACATTTTTCGTCATGTTTATCAACGACGTCTTACAACGCGATTATTATCTATGACGAAGAACAGCTATCAATTTTAAGTAAACGAAGGACTGTGCAGTTTAATAAATAAAATTGCCGTAGATGTATCTCGTCTCCAAAAATTAAAAATCCGTTCTAATATTTTTGTCTTGCACATTAACAGTATGAGATACTTAAAAATTAAAAACTGTGAAATGGTCAACGCATATTATAACTTTTCAACCACTTTTTCAATATTAGCTTAAAGGCTGTGGCATGAAAACTGCGTACAAGGCACAGTTTTCGTTCAAAAATCTAAATTTTCGAAAAAAGAAAATCAATGGAATTTTTAAATTTTAATGTTTAAACATCTGAACAACAAAAGAGAATTCAAATTTGAAAAAAGCTATCGTTAAATAAAAAGTTTCAATAACCTTAGTAATGAAAAATCCCCATTTGCGCTACAAAAAAATATATGTCAGTCCCAGTTTTCGTTCGCCACAAAAATTCATTAGAACTTTTTTACTAAACATTTCACATATAATAATATGACAATGACTAAAATTTTGAATTAAACAAAAAAGGTCAAAATTTAAATTTTCAAAAAAAGGCTCAGACGATTTTTTTCCTTGTTGGCTCAAAATATCTAAGCAACATCATATAATTGAATCCTGCGAAGAGCTTTTGTTGCGTAAGAATTTTCAATAAACTTAGTCACAAAAAACCCCTATTTTCCACAGAAACCTCAATGGAGGGCCCAGTTTTCATTTGACAAAAAAGTTTATAGTAACTCGATTTACTAGATATTTAAATTGTAAACAAGTCCACATAATAAAAAATTTTTATCAGAAAAAACAAAACCTCCAAAAATCAAAATTTCAAAAAAGGGCTCAATCGATTTTTTTTTATTTCTCACTGAAAATATTCGGGCAACATCAGATAATTAAATTCTGCAAAGAACTGGCGTTGAGTAAGGATTTTAGGTTGAAGTTGGTTGAGGCTCACTGTGCGAGAGCTCTGGGTGTTTCTCGCACCACAGAGCATGTAGCCGCGCCATGTGACCTTCTCGTTTAGGGGCTATACTGGTATCGTAGCACTTCAGCAGGTCATATTTGAGTCGATCCGTCCACTCAAAAGTATAGAGATTTTGCCGGTCCATCGCTTTGACTCTATCTTGATTGGCTCTTCCAATACGGCACGACGAAATCACAAGTACAGGCCGGCGAAACCCTTGTATGTCTTGAGGACACGAGGGGACCCAAGTATGACAGCTGCCTGCATTCATCTGACAAGTGCTTGGGCATATTTTTAGCACGAAGGTAATTACTTTAACCGTATATTTTGGATACAGTCGTTGCAGCTCCCTTTTAAGGCCTTGATACCTCTCCTCCTTTCCTTCTCCTTGGCAGTGATGCTGTGGTCGGCCGCAGCGGAGAATTCGATCATGAATACAGTTTGTTTCTCGGCAGCCTGATACACCTTTCTTCGTGCCATATTGTTCGTATATCTCATTCCACACAGGCTCAATTCTTCGAACAATCTTGTCGTTGAGGACAGCTGTAAAGATCCTACACAGCGTGTTCAAACAAGTTATTGGGCTTTAATTATCTGGGTTGGACAAGTCGACTTTTTAAGGTAGGAGTATAGTGCTGCCTGACACCAGCCACTGCGAAATCGGCGTTTCGGACTTTAAATATGAGGTGAATATGCGGGCTAGATGTTGGTTTCCGGCATCTTGTATACCTCTCCTCAAAAAGTCTCCACCTCGTTTGGCGTGGGTGGATTTTTGACAGATACAGAGAGATCGCTGAAGAGGCGAGATGAGTTAGCGAGACACTGTTGATTGTCTCTGAACCATCTCTCACTCTTCTGTATTCTCCTCCTTGCGTCAGTAACACCCGTATTTTGTGAACAATATGCTACTTGATTGTCAGCAGCTTTGACTTGTTCAATGTATGATGATAGATCCTCAGTTCTTGGGCGAACTTTCGAACCCTTTCCGCGAACAGTCTACCATATATTATGTAATCAATCACACCCTGGACACGGGACGCATTCTGTCTTTCACATCCAATCTTCTTGTTGAGTATGCAAGCGTCTTTTGGCATTTTAGTCATTTGATCCATCGTCGGTTTCAGCCTTCGATTAGAATCAGCCAAAGCTCTCACCGCATCGTAAAGTGAACAATTTGTGGTCAGTAGGTCGGACTCCTGCAACATATCCTCACGAAGGGAGGTACCCATTTCAGCCAGGTCTCAGGGCTTAGAAGGAACATGGATATTAATGTTCCTTATTCTGTAATCGCGATCATCTCTCAGGAGGTGCCCGCTTTCCGCAGTTGGTCTTAACGGCGCTTCCTCCTCTTCGACTGCGGCTTGTTCATACAAAGGTTGGGGAAGCGCTCCGCGTAAATATACTTTGTTCGAGAGGTGGACGACTTGATTTCGCAATTTTTGACGCGAAACGTGTTGAAGCTCTGGGTGTTTCTGGCACCACAGAGGGTGCATACGCACCATGAAGCCTCCGTGAACAGGGATAATAGTGGCATCGTAGCAGTCTAGCAAGTCATCCTTAAGTTGAATCTT
>JAWWEA010000021.1:64608206-64618400 GCA_035222095.1 Andricus quercuspetiolicola | reverse complement strand
ATTTAACTATTACATTTTTGGTTGCAAATTTATCCTTTTAGCCGAAAATTTAACTATTTGGTTGAAACTTTAGATTTTTTTATTTCTTGAAAATTCGGTTTTATTGATCAGAAATTAATCTTCTGTCTGGAAAATTATTTACTTTTTTGTTTGTTTGAATATTCAACGACTTGGTTGAAAATTAACCTCTTATGTTGAAAATTAATCCTTTTTAGTAGAAAATTCATCTGCTTGGTTGAAAATTCATGTACTTTATTGAAAACTCGTCTTTTTGGTACAACATTTTTTTGGGCGGAAAACTCATTTTTTGTTATTAAAAAATTAAATACTTGTTCGAAAGTTGAACTGCTTTGTTAAAAATTAATTTTGTTTTTGTTAATGATTCATTATATAAGATAAAAATTCATCTGTTTTATTCAAAATTTAACTATTTTGTTGAAGATTAATCTTTTTTACTTGAAAATTCAACTTTTCGGTTTGAAATTCATATTTTTTGGTACAACATTTTTCTTAGCGGCAAGTTTATCTGTTGTTGTGGAAAATTTAATTACATGTTTGAGAGTTGAATTTCTTTGTTAAAAATGATTTTTTTCCTTGATTCTTGTTTAATTATTTTAGTTGAAAATTCATCTGTTTGGTCGGAAATGTAAATGCTCTGTTAAACATTTTATTTTGGCAATTATTCATCATTTTAGTTAAAAATTCAACTTTCTGGTCCAAAATTCATATTTTTGGGTAGAAAAGTAATCTTCCTTATTGCAAATTTATATTTTTTGTTGAAAATTGAACTACTCGTTTGAAGGTTGAATTACTTTGTTAAAAATTTATTTTTTGGTTGATGGTTCATAATTTTAGTTGAAAAATCAACTTTTTGGTTCAAAATTCATATTTTTGGGTAGAAATTAATCTTCTTTGTTGGAAATTGATCTTTTTTGGTTGAAAATTGAAATACTTGTTTGAAAGTTGAATTACTTTGTTAAAAATTTATTTTTTGGTTAAAGATTCATAATTTTAGTTGAAAATTCAACTTTCTGGCCCAAAATTCATATTTTTGTGTAGAAAAGTAATCTTCCTTGTTGAAAATTTATATTTTTTGGTTAAAAATTGAACTACTTATTTGAAGGTTGAATTACTTTGTTACAAATTTTCCATTAAAAATATTCCATTTTCGGTTGAAAATTCAACATATTGGATCATATAAAATGACTCATCCATTCAGCGAGTCAAATTGACTGATTTGAAAAGTCACTTTTGACTGATTTGTCAGTAATTGAAACAGTCCAAATTAAAATAAATTAAATTATTTAAAATAAATAAATTCATACAATCAATAATTACTCATTTATTTTAATTAAATCAGTCAAAATTGACTTCGAATCAGTGACTTTTGACTAATTCAAATTTAGGGTTTATTAAATTAGGATAATAACTTTTCATTTATCTTCTAACGTAAATTTTCACATTTTTCCTTCAAAGTCTTTCTTAATCAACATGGTCAGTTTTCTCAACTCTTTGATCTCTAGTTTCAAATGCTACTGATAGAAAATCTTCCAAATTTTTCCTCTCTCCCAGAAATGGAAATATACTTACCTCTAAAATGCATAAAGTTTCCGTAATCAGAAGGTAACTTCGGAAATCCGATAGACGCATTCACTGTATAAATATGTCTCTGTGATCAAGCTCAGTGGATTTTACCCAAACCTCAGTAATATTATTACCATTACACCCATTCGGATGAGGATAAAATACTTGCACAAATTAAATCGAGATTTATTTTAACATTTTTCTAGATAAACTTCTAAACTAACTGAACAGTGATTAATTATTATTTAGCTGGGCCATTTATTAGGGGCTATAATTTATGATTTACAGTTATCATTGTTTAATAAATCACACAGATTTATTCTCTGGAATTTTTCTGAATTTATCAAACGACTGCTGCTTCACCATCAACGCACTCTATGCCTGAAAAGTTTAATATCTATTAAAAGTTGATATACTGATCCTCATGCACAATTTAATTAAAAAAGCTTAATAAAATATTTTTTATTTGCCAAAAAGTATACACAATGCGTCTAGTAATACTTTTTCCTGAAAAAAGGAGTTTTTACATTGAAAAACGGCTACAATTTTCATTTGTTTATGATAAATATTCATAAAAATTATAATTGTTATTAAATGCTGGTTTGATTCAACTAAGAATCACGCTCTAGTAGTCTATTTTTTTGCAAAAAAAATACTTTTATGAATAAGACTGGCTCAATGATACATTTGTTTAAAACAATTGTTCATAAAAACATCAGATATCCAGTGTTAACTCATTTTGACTAGAAACTATTCAGCATGTCTCTAGCGATATTTTTATCTAGAAGAATAATTTTTAAAGAATTAAAATTTTCGAAATTTTGTATTCGTTTATCAAATTTGCTTACTAATATCTCATAAACCATTGCCCAATGGCAGCCGAGGAAAATACGTGACATGAGATTTACGTTAGCCGATTAAAAAAAAATGTTTATTATTTCTTATTTAACAAACAAATCGACATTTTCTTATAAATGATCCCGTTTTTTTGCAACTGCTCATATTCATACAAAACATCATGCAAGTAATAACCAGCAGATTAAACATTTTTAAAAAATTGTTTATTGATGATTTAAACAAATGCATATCTTAGCCATTTTGCTCTCTACAAACTTCGTTCCGTTAACAAAATTGATAAAAAATGTATCGGAAATAAATAATATGTATGATTTTTTAATACCTAATGATAATTCTCGATTTTTTAAATAAATTTGATAAACAAATGCAGATTTTCGTCAATTTCGAACAAGCAGATTTCGTTTTTTCAACGGAATCAATTTTCAATTACGTGGGAAATTCTTCCCTTATAATACTTTTCAGACCAATAATAATTATTTATTTTATAAACAATTTTGTGGGCAAATTCACAACATGACTACTCGTCAATAAATGGAAGATATTTTTTTACTAAGCACCCTATTTATCAAGAGACTTTGTCAGGTGACAATTTTTTATTTAATTAAATAAATTTCATAAACAAATACAGATTTTCGTCAATTTTCAACTTACAGATTTTGCTTTTTTTACCGAAATTAATTTTAAATTACCTGGAGAATCCTTCCCTTATAATAATTTGCAAACTTATCAAAATTGTTTACTTTATAAACAATTCTGTAAGAAAATTACAACTTGATTACTGATCAACAAATAGAAGGTACTTTTTCTTACTAAATCGACCGCCAATGGCTCAGGAAGGACCATATTGATTAAAAAGCTTGATTGGATGACCTAATTTGTTATTTAATTAAATAAATTTCATAAACAAATACAGATTTTCGTCAATTTTTAACAGTCAGATTTCATTTTTTTTACCGAAATTAATCTTAAATTACTTGGAGAATCCTTCCCTCATAATAATTTGCAAACTTATCAAAATTGTTTAATTTATAAACAATTTTGTAAAAAAAATACAACTTGATTACTGGTCAATAAATGGAAGGTAGTTTTTCTTACTAAATCGACCGGCAATGGCTCAGGAAGGACCTTATTTATTAAAAAACCTGATTGGGTGACCTAATTTGTTATTTAATTAAATAAATTTCATAAACAAATACAGATTTTCGGCAATTTTCAACAGGCAGATTTAGTTTTTTTAACAAAATTTATTTTAAATAACTTGGCCATATGCATTTCTTACATTATTTTATCTGTGAATCAACATTTTTTTTGTAAACAATTTTACTGAATACCCGCTATTTTGTTATTTTTTAATAGTGAGCAACTGTTTATATGAACAATTTCAATTTTACTGTTTAGGGTGGCTTTAGCTGCAGTCCTTGTGCTTGTGGATATAGTGGCCTTTCAATCTTTAGTCTGTATTTGTATTTTTTATTAGGTTTATTTAAATCAATAACAAATGTCACCTGACAGAGTCTCTTAATAAATATAATTACTGAACCATTAGCAGCCGATTTATTTTTAAAAAATACATCCATTTATTGAAAAGTAATGAAATTATTATTTTGTTTTATAAAATTGTTTACATAATGAAAAATTATTTGCCTTTGACAAAGTATCATAAGGGAAGGATTTTTCCAACTTATTTAGAGTCAATTCCGTTGAAAAAAAGAAATCTGCTGATTGAAAATTGGAGAAAATCTGTTTTTTAATAAAATTTATTTGAATAAATAATAAATGTTGTCGCCTGAAAATGTCTCCTAATAAATAAGGTTCTTCCTGAGTCATTGGCAGTCGATTTCGTAACAAAAAAGCACATCCATTTGTTTGCAAATATGTAAAGTTGGGAATTTGTTTATAAAATTATTTCTAAAATAAACAATTGTTATTATTTGATAAAGCGTCACAACTGAAGGATTTTTTCATTTGTCTGGTGAAAATCAACTAAAATCTGTACTTGTTTATGAAATTCATTTGAACAATTAAAAATTGGTATCAGTTATCATAAAGTCGCATACATTATTTATTTTTGACAAATTTTTGAACAATTTTGTTAAAGGAACGAAAGTGTTAACAGCCTGTCAGGCTAAGGTATGCATTTTATTATTATATTTGTTTATATCACCGAGGCGGAAAAATTAGACACAGTGTGAAATACTATATATAATTTTTTCACTACGCTCAACTCCCGTTTCTGGGACGGCCTCGTGTCTGGGCGTTCCAGAATTGGATACGATTTTTCATGTCAATACTCAGGCTTGTATATGTAGTCTCTGACCTTGGACCAATATATGCTCAGAGAGGCGCAATGTAAAAAACTTCTGATACGGCACTGACTCGAGCTGGCCGAAGATCGGACGGCCCAGAATCGAGAGTTGAGTGTATGTACAAACTTTATATATTTTTTCCGCCTGTTCATTACCAATTATTTTGGATATTTTTTATGGCAGTAACTAAGCGTTGTTTCCACGTAAGTATATCCCGAACAAACAAGATGAAAACGAAAGTCTCCAACTATTTTTAATCTCAAAGTAGCAATTTAGCTCATTACTTTGTTACCATAAATGTAAAAAAAATTGTTAATGTTCATAAACTGCTTTTTGACCCCTCTTTTCCATACAACATTCAGAAATCATATAATTTTGAATTCTTGAAAAAAATATGTTGAGCTGAAAAATATTAATATTTTGTTCTCAATAAAATGTGTGTATATTGATTTATTGAAAACTGTAAATATATTATTTTTAATATACTATGCAGACATGCTGACATTGTATGCATCGATAAAATACTCAAATTTATATTTTTGCAATATTTTTGGTTTTCAAAAACCAATATCTTTTCTCCGATAACCAATATTTGAAAACGTCAAAAGAATGCGATAGAACCATTCGCTGGGGCAAATACATCGATAAAACGATAAAAAAATATAGAAGAGTATCCAGAGAATGAAAATGAAATTTTGACATGGCAAAGTCGCCATTGTGTTGGAAAATTAGATTTATCTTGATGTTCGTTATCGAAGCAAGTTTAGAGGCGATCTCTGTGCTTTGTTCCTACTTTTCGAGAGTTGAAATTTCAGGAATGTGTCGATTGTTTGAAACCAAGTTCTCATTATATTGCCTGAAATCAATGGTACTCGCGGCTTAAATCGGCGAGTGGAGTAATTATACGGAATAGAATATGTAGCATTCGTCGTATTTGTACCAGTTATGTTACCTTTTTGAAGCAAAAATTTAGTTAAAAATTCCATTGTAATAAACAGGGTGTCAAGCCTCCGGAAAATTCTTGAAGCCCTGGAAAAGTGCTTGAATGTTGCTCATGGACCTGGAATTTTTTTTCTTTTAAAGAAAAAATAGGTCTTTAAGCTTGCATTCTGGTGAACCGTTTTTTGATAGTTTTCATTTGATTTCTAATTTTTAGCTTTGTTTGAAAATAGAAAAACACATCTTTTTAAAAACATATTGCTCATTTTATCACGGTGAAAATCGCGAAGCTATAATCGAAAATATTTCAAAGTTTCTCCTTTATTCCCGATTTTTGTCAACTTTAACAATTTCATTAAAAATTATCATACCCAATAACTTTTTTCTGACATATTGAATGTAAGAACTTTTTTTGCAAATAAAATATCGGGCAAAAAGAAAAATTCCCACTAAAAATATATTTGCTCCGGTTATCAGTTCGGTCGGTATTTGCGATGGGAACGAAAATGCGAACTCTGGTGGACACTAGACGAAGCTCTATCAGCTGGCACATCTACATCTGAAATGTGGACTCCACGCTGTCAAAGAATGGATTAAAAAAATAGTACCTAATTTTTTAAAACAGTTACAAAATAGGTACTATTTTTTAATCGATTCTTTAACAGCGTGGAGTCCACATTTCAGATGTAGACGAGCGAGCTGATAGAGCTTCGTCTAGTGGACACCAGAGTTCGCATTCTCATACCCATCGCAAATACCGACCGAATTGACAACCGGAGCAAAGATATTTTTAGTGGGGATTTTTCTTTTTGCATATTTTATACTCAAATGATGTACATAAACGTACTTTACTGTCAGCTTTTGCATTTCTCAAAATTTGAGGCTGACATTTTATTTATAAAAAAAGTTCTTAGGTTCGAAAAATGCACTCAATTTTAATTTCTTTGGAATTAACTTTTTGCGAAATTCCTTCCCGAATAAAGTACCTAAACGCAGTTTATTGTATTTTCACACATTTGACAAAGTTTTAGCCCGATATTTTATGTGCAAAAAAAGTTCTTATATTCAGAAAAAAATTCGGAAAATTAAAAAAGTGAGGTCGGTAAGGTAGGTATTTATGTCTGTCACATGCCCTAAATTTGAAATCGTTTTATTCCGTTTACAAAAGATTGTACCTATGTTAAAAATTTTACAAGAATAAGATTCTGGTATTTGAATATTAATGTTCAGCGAACATGAAAAATTTGTCAGAGTAAAGTTAGAACATTTTGAAAATGAAGTTTGGGGCTACCCTGATAGAATATTTTTGTTAGCAATTTATTTGTCTTGTATTTTTATTTCTCTTTCTTTAGTTCCTTCCTCCTGACAAATATACTTTTAGTTAACAATTTTATTATTTGGTTGCCAATTAAACAATTTTAAAGTCATATTATTTGTTTGAAATATCTACTACTATATTATTCGTTGAGAGTTCATATTTTTTGGTAGAAAATTCAATTATTAGAGTGAAGGTTGAACCACTTTATTAGAAAATATTATTTTTTTTGTTTAAGATTCATCATTTTAATTGAAAAATCATCTTTCTGGTTGATAAAAAAAATTTTAAATCAAATTTTTAATTAAAAATTTAACTATTTCAGTTGAAGATTCATCATTTTTGTTGAAAATTCATCTTGTTCCTTGAAAGCTTAATTACTTTGTTGAAAATTCATTTTATTGATGTGAAGATTCAACTATTTTGTTGAATATTCGTTTTCTTCTGGTTGAATCTTAATTTTTTTAATGAAAGTTTAACTATTCCATTAATGGATGAAAATTGATAGTTTTTAGTGAAAAATTCATATTTTATGCCTGAAAATTCAACTATTTTGTAAAAAGTTTTTGTTTTTGGCTAAAAAATTCAATTGTTTTGTTAAAAATTTTTCGTTTTCAGGTTACAAGTTCTATTATTTTGATAGGAAATTCAACTAGTTGATGGAAAATGAACTTTTTGGTTCAAAATTCATAATTTCCGATTGAAAATCCAACTGTTTTGTAAAGTATTCGTCTTTTTGGCTTGAAAATTCAATAACTTGGTAAACACTTTTTTTCTCTATTGACTGAAATATTTTTTTTGGTAGAAAATTCACTTTTTTGTTGAAAATTCATCTATTTCGTTTAGAGCCTCTTCTCTTTTGGTAGAAATTTGATCTTTATTCAAAATGATACTTTTCTATGTTTGGCTGAATTTTTTTTATTTGAAAATTAAACTACTTGAGTAAAAGTTGACCCACTTTTTTAAAAATTAATTTTTCTCTTTAAAGATTCACCTCTTTGGTTAAAAATGTAACTATTTTGTTGAAAATTGTTTTTTATTAAAAAATAATTCTAAACCTAAAAATTTAACTTTTCTATTTTTTGCTAAAAATTGACCTTTTTTTCTTAAAAAATCGTCTTTATTGATGGAAAAGTAGTCTTTTTGGTCAAAATTTCCTTTTTCTTGGTTAAAACTGCGACTTTTTGTTTCAAAATTAACTTTCTTGTTGAAAATTTGTATTTTGGGGTGGAAAATGCAACTGCTTAACAAAAAATCCGCCTTGTGGTTTAAAAGTTCCACAATTTGGATAAAACTTTTTTCTTTCTTGACTGAAAAATCTTTATTTGTTGAAAATTCGCATATTTGGATAGAAAATTAAACCTCTGAGTTAAAAGTTGAACTACTTTGTTGACAATTCTTTTTTTTGTTTGGTAAAGATTCATTGTTTTAATTTAAAATTCACTTCTTTGGCTGAAAGTTAAATTATTTCTTTGAAAATTCATCTTTTTGTTGAAAAATTAATATTTCCAGGTTGAAAATTCAACTATTTGGTTAAAAATGCAACTATTTTGTTTAAAATTTAATTATTTCTCTGAAAATTTAACCCCTTGATTGAAAATGTAACTATTTTGTTGAAAGTTCCTTTTTTTGTTGTTGAAATATCATCTATTTAATTTTTTGTTGAGAATTCAGCTTTTTGATGAAAATTCAATTTTTCTTGTTAAAAACTCAACTCTGTTTTTGGCTGAAGCTTAATACTTTTTGTTTGAAAATTTAATTATTTGGTTGAAAAGTGATTTTTGTAGTAGAAAATTCCAGTATTCTGTTAAATACTCAACTATTTTATTGAAAATTCCACTATTTTGTTAAGAGCCCATGCTTTTTGTTTAAAAAATCAACTGTTTTGGTAATCATTTTTCTGTTTCGACAAAAAAGTCATCCTTTTGAATTTAAAATTCACCTTTTTTGTTAAGAATTAAACTGTCTTCTAAAAAGTTCAATTATTTTATTGGAAATGCAGCTGTTTTTGGTGGGAGTTTAATCTTTTTTCTTTAGAATACGATTATTTGGTAGAAAATTCCCCCATCTAGGTTAAAAACTCAATAATTTGGTTAAAAATGCAACTATTTCGTTAAAAATTTAATTAGTTTTTTGAAAATTAAAACAGAATTAGCTGAAAATTCGATAACTCAGTGAAATTTCAGCCAATTATAATCGAAAGAAGTTCATTACAGACGGAATTGAAGTCACTTTCATTATATCAACAACAAGAAATTATTGGCTTTTAAAAATGTCATTCAATTGTTATTAAAGTTAAAAAAAATATGAAATAGCTTTAAAATCGAAGAGTTTTCAATTTAGCGTACTTTTTTTTCTAGTGAACCTATAACTTGTCAATAATATTTTATTTCAATAATAATAATAACAATAAAAACCAAAACAAATTCTAGTTTTAGTCTTTATAGTATATATGTAATATTGCGCAATAGACGCAGCATATATAACTTTAATAACTGAATGAACAGTGTTGCGTTGATATTAAATTTAAAATGAAGGTGCGGGCTTCAAATCCAGTTAGCTGAAGCTTCGTGCTAAAGATAATGGATTTGACTACCAGTATAATTATATGAGTGGCTGTAGAAGATCAAAAGGAAAGCATAGGCTGACATAATTATATGTAGATATGTCAACTCACTCACTCTTAATCAAACCGAGTCTGCAATATCCCCAACTTGGAGCCTGCACTGGTCCTTCAATCTTCTCATTGACCTAAGTTAGGCCATAGCCTATGTACTCAATCACTCATCGACCAACTTTGAGGAGGTCATCAGAATCTACTCGAAAGCCCAGGATTAATTTAGGCCCTCTCAGAAATCATATAGAATGAGTGCAGTTCCACCGACCGAGGTTAGGCGGCGTGGTGTCGCTTACACATGTGTGGCGTGGTGTAGCCAGCGGCTTAGAGGTGGAGGGGATACAGAGATTGAAAAAAGGCCGCCGATGCCACCTCGCTCACTCCTATGTATCCCCTCCACCTAAAGCTGCTGGATAGGCCGCGCACTTACTTATAAGTGACGCCACGCGGCCTAAGCTTGGTGAGTGAAACTGCACTTATTCTCTATGAATTCCAAGAGAGCCTAAATTAATCCTGGGCTTTCGAGTAGATTCTGATGGCATCTTACAAATTTTCTTCTAAATAATCTTCTAGTT
>JAWWEA010000021.1:64298529-64309484 GCA_035222095.1 Andricus quercuspetiolicola | reverse complement strand
ATGCTACAAAAAACTTCTTGTCTAAATCAATTTACAGATTAAAATTTAGTGTTTGAAATTCAGTCTAAAGCCCGAAACAGATTCTACAAAGCGATAATAAATGTATTCAGAAATTTTCGTAAACGACGAAAAATGTATAGAACTTCATGCACTAAAGTAATAGATATAGAAAGAATCTCTAAAATAGACAAAAAATGTAATTTGTTTTGTGTTGGCGATGATTTTGTGTGTGATACAAAGTATATTTAATAACAACCACAATTTTAGCGTCTTGATTTATCTTTGAAAAAAGCGAATACAGTATTTGAAAAAAATCTACTTTGTATCATTTGAATTCTGAAATTAACTGCGTATATTTTATTTTTCCTTCTTATCATAAATTTATCTAATATGAATTTAATTATAATAAGACCTACACTAATCACAATGGGGATGAACAAAGTTTAAATAAAAATTCCAAATAAATAGGATTTTTCGATTGTTTATAGTAATATGGCATCCCATGAACATTTTAAGATGAAAATTAAAATAATAATCGGTCGGGCCCTTTTTCAAAAAAGGCGTTTTTATGTTTAATTATTATGAAGCTATTAGATTTTTATAAGATTATACGGTACATATTGGAACATTTTTTTAAAATAAATTTGTTTTGATTGAATTTGTCGGAAATCAGCATTTTTAAACAAAAATCATCATCAAGAATCCAAATTTGTAACCATTTGAGGTTATGTCAGCGTTTTTTTATCGAAAATGGGTATTTTCGATAAAAAATTATTAGATAAAAAATTTTCCAACAACTTATGTTTTTCGGTTTTTTTGCGTTTTTTACAGGAAACTAACTTTTTAAAGCAAAGAACATTAGACTTTAAAGGTTCATAATATAAATAATAATTTAATTAAATATATTTTAAAAATAAAATTTGTATTTTCAAATTTAACTATAATTTTAATTTATTGAATTTTTAATTTTTTATATTTAAGTTCTTGAGTTTCTGTACAATTTTAGGTTACGCTGGCGTTTTACGTCGAAAACTGGTATTTTAAAACAAAAATAATAATAATTTGAACAAGATTTAGAATCTTTTAACAATTTTGGGTTATGTTAGTGTTTTCCGCCGGAAATTGGTATTTTCAATTTAAAAAAATATCTACTTTAAAGACGATTCATAACTTTGAACATTTTCAGGTTATGTTAGCGTTTTAGACGAAAAATTGATATTTTAAAACAAAAATCATTATAATTCAAACAAGACTTGCAATGTTTTGTAATTTCAGACTATATTAACGTTTTTAGCAGAAAATCGGTTATTTTAAACAAAAATAAATAGATTTCAAAAAAGATTGACAATTGTAAATATTTGTCTGTTCTATAATGTTGGTGTTTTTCATCGTAAATTATTGGTATTTATAATTAAAAAAATATTATATTTCAAAGAATATTCAATTTTTTCGACATCTTTAAGTTATGTTGGTCTGTTTTGGGGTTTGTCTTAGCGTTTTTTGTCGGAAATTGGTATTTTTAATTTTAAAAAATGAGATTTCAAAGAAGATTCACAACTTTGAACAATTTTAGATTATGTTAGGTAAAATTAGTATTTTAAAACAAAAATCATTATAGATCGAACAAGATTTGTAATTTTTGAACAGTTCCAGGTTATATTAATGTTTTCTCATAAGAAATCGGTTATTTTAAACAAAAACCATTAGATTTTAAAGGTTAACAATAAAGTAAGGTAACGTAAAGATTAACAGTTTGAGGTTATGTTAGCCTTTTACACCAAAAATTGGTATTTTAAAACAAAAATCATTATAGTCAAAAAAATATTTGCTATTTTTTTAAATATTTCAGGTTGTATTAACGTTTTTGCCAGAAAATCGGTTATTCTAAACAAAAATAATTAGATTGAGAAAAATATTGACATTTGTGAATAATTTTTTGTTACATTATGTTAGCGTTTTTTATCGGAAATTATTGGTATTCTTGATAAAAAAAAATCTATTATATTTCAAAGAATACTAACAGTTTTCCACAACTTTAGGTTATGTAGATGTTTTACACAGAAAATCGGTATTTTTAGTGAACAATCATGAGATTTCAAAGAAGAATTAAATTTTTTTGCACAATTATAAGTTATTCTAGCGGTTTTCGCCGGAAATATAGATATGCAGTTCAAAGATTTACAATTTTGGAACAATTTAAGGTTACGTTCATGTTTTTCATCAGAAATCGGCTATTTTAAACAAAAATCATATTTGAAAGAAGATTTACAGTTTGGAACCATTTTTTTAAAATGCTATATTAGTGTTTTTCATCGAAAATTGGAATTTTTAATAAGGTAAATCGTAAGATATTTCAGATCAATCACTAAAATGACATTTTTTTTAGTTTAAGTTATGTTCAAATTTTTCCATCGGAAATCGGTGATTTAAAACCAAAAATAATTTTCGTCTGAAATTTTTATTTTTAACAAGAAATCATTAGGTTTTAAGAAGTATTAGGTTATGCTAGTGTTTTTCGTCGAAAATTGGTATTTTTGAACAAGAATGCAGTGGTTTGATATTCTCTAAAATGCACAAAAATATTATATATTAATTATGAAGTAAAGATATCAATTTCCATCAATTATCAAAAATATTATCCTTTCTTTTCTGTTATTTTAAACAACAGATACTACGAAATATAAACCTTTTGTATGAATATCAATTTTATATTTTAATTTAAAAACTGCGCGAGAGAAAAGTTCACACATTCAATAAAAAAAATCTATTAAAAAAAATTTAACTAATATTTGCCATATAATCTTATGAAAATTTCTTCATTTCTTAATAATTAAATAAAATACTCAACTATTTTCAAAAAGTGCCCGATCAATTTTTTTCATTTTCATCTTAAAATGTTCTTGGGATGCTATATTACCATAACCAATAAAAAAATCCCATTTACTTGGAACTTTCATTCAATCATAGTTCAGCCCCACCGTGTAATTCAAAATTAGATACTTTAGCATTTTAACCTGATTTTTAGACAAGTGTATCAGTTGACGGAAGTTTTTAGGAATATTTTATACGTCAATTGTAAGATTCGCTATAATTACAACCGACATATCACCTCAGATATAAACACCTCTCTGTGCATAATTAATATGCGTATTGACATGTTAGATTGTCGGTTTCAGTTTAAAAATGTAATAATACTTTGAGTTTCTACCAGTATGCGTAATTACTTTTGGCACTGCTTTGGCTTTTATATTTCAACATGACTGGACATTTCATTATTTTTCGTCGAAAATATTCGCTCCTACGTTCCTTATCTTTTAATATATTCCATTTTTAAGTCTTTAGTAAGTTTATATCTTCTACTTTTACAGTTGATTCGCATCAACGCTTTAGGTTTTTAGACACTACTTGAACATCGGTGCGCAATATAGAGTGCGTTTCGCTAATATAAAATTAAATTACATTCACGTATGTAAGAATGTAAAAAGTGTCATAAGAGAGAATTAAAAAAGTTCCTACAATCTTTTTACCTAATAAATTTATAAGTGAATAATAATCTTCAATTCTCTTCTTTCATAAAAAATGGACAATTTGCTTTAGTTTGAGTATATAACTTAAAATTACGGTCTATGTTAATATCAAATAAAATTGATCGAATGTTTAAAATAATTGCACATTTCAAAAATACACAATTGAAGACCCGGATGCAACAAGTGCACATAAAAATATTTTTCTACTTTAAAAAAAAGTTATACCCTAGTTTTCAAAAAAGAGTAGGAAAACTGTCTTTTTAGGAAAAATCCATTTCAATTATTTTTTCACTTCAACTCGTGCTTAGTTCGTCAGTTTTTGAAATTTTTCAATAAAATTCTCTGGGATTGCACTTCACGGTATCCTTTGACTGATAGATTAATCAGAATTTGAAAATATTTGTTTAGAAAAATGTTATTAAATTTTATCTGACGCCGGGCTTAAATTGGACTTTTATGTCTTCTAACGTTTCATTTATCCAGGGAATTTCGTGCAGACAAAAACTTCTCGCGAAAAAAAATCGGAGAAAGGTATGATAAATTTTTTGGCAGGTTTCACATCAAAATATTAATTAGTTTAGGAGTAGAAATGATTTTAGTTCATGACAGCGCTCGAGTTTATTATAGGCACCGGGGGCTTACCGCTGAGCCACGGTGTTTCGCTAGTGAGTTTTTGCTCAAAAGACAATATTTTTCTTAGTGAATAAAAATTTAATAAATTTTTTCCTGCTTAAAATTCCCTCAAAATTCGAGAAGACAGAGAAGACCAATTTACCCCGCAAAATGTCAAAAATTGACGAACTAAGCACGAGTTGAAGTGAAAAAATTTTTAACTGATTCTTCCCAAAAAGACAGTTTTTCTACTTTTGTTTGAAAAATAAAGAAGCTGAAACTTTTTTCTAAGTAGAGAAAGATGCGCCATAACAAATAAATTTACTAATGTACAAATTGAAGGATAAAATAGAAAAATTAAAATTAAAATGCTTGTATCGGATGTCTTAAGTCGTACCCTTTCAAATTTAAGGATAAAAAATTCAAAACTTCAAAAATTTTAAGCGTGTAAAATTGATTTAAATTTCCAATTAATCGTTCATACAGAACACTTTTAAAGTGAAAACGTCGTATATTCAGATATCATAAATTGTACTTTCAAAGTTTTACAATCGCAAATTGAACAATTGATGCTAATAATTAAGCAATGCAAATTGTAGCAACCAAATTTTTTAATTTAAACATCTTCAGTTACACAATTTCAAATTGAATGCTTAGAGTATTCAACAAACTCAAGTTGAAAGTATTTAAAACTTCCAAATTTAACAAATTTTGTAAGCATAAATATTAAAAATTGAATATGTAATTCAAAAACAAGAAGCTTCCATACTTGTAGGATTTGAAATGCAAGAGTTCAAAATTGAACAAATTTAAATTGAAATAGCTGAAAATTACAATTCTTAAATTCATAAATTGAAGCTTTTATAGCCTTAGTAAATAAAAATGACAAATTGAAATTTACAATTGAGAAAATCGAAATTTGAAGAATTCGCATTTGTGCTATGTGTTTTAAATTTAACTGTTTTAAACATGAAGTTTTTAAAATTAAACCTAAATTTTAACAATTCTATTCGTAATTAAAATGTAAAATTTCAAACTTGATCGATTTATAATTAACGTGATCAAAGTTAACAAATTTCAATATGTATAAGCTTTAAAAATTTGTATCTTTGGCCGCTCAAAATTGAAACATTTTCAACTCAAAAAGGTCGAAAAAGTGAACAGTTTTTCAGTTAAAGATTCAAAATAAAATATTATAATCTAGAAGCGTTAAAAGCTAAACAAATCAAGAATTCTTCAAAACTAAAGTCCTGCAAAAGTGAATCATTTGAATTGTAAAGTGTTTAAGTAAAACATTTGCAATTTTTAGACGTCTAAACTTTTCAACTTTTAAATATGAATTGTTAAAAATAGAAAAACTTCAAATTCAAACTTTAGGCCTCACAACATTTTTAAATAAAATATCCCAAATTTAATAAACTGTATCTGCAATATTCCTACATGTCCAATTTCAATTTAATACGCTAAAAATGTTGAATCCTTTGCACAATTTTCAAATAAGACGTTTAAATTCTTATGATTATTAATTGGATGTGTATTGAATTGTTGAATAATTTTAAGTAGAAAATATTGATTGATCCAAAAATTAGAGAAAATTTCATATTGTAGACGCTTGAAATTTAAAACAATTAATTTAAAAATCTCGGATTTCAAGCAGTTATATGATAATTTTAATTGCAATAATTTATGTGCACCAATTGCAGAAGTTCTGAATTAAATTTAGATATAAAAAGTAATTCGCATTTTATAATTTGGATATTTGATAACTCTGATCCGATCTCTATTCAGTAACCTTAACTTCAAGATTATAAGACAGTCTCCTTTTGGCTAATAAGTTTAATTCCATGTTTCAACAAAATTGACTCAAGAGAGTCGCTGTCTTTTCTCTTCGGTTCCTCAGGTCCAGTAACCTCTTCTTTCGTTCCTTCTTCATCAACATCAACGCTTTCGTCTAAACGATCCAAATTATCATTCGACGAATCGTAACGACCAATACTATCAGACGATCTTCGCAACGATTTACTTCTAAAATGTCTCATAGGACGAATGCTGTCAGTTGAAGCCACGAGTTTTGTATCTTTTGATTTGAAAAATCTGTCATTTCCTCTATGAAATAATTTGTGCGGTAAATTATCAGCAGAAGAGTATCTTCTTTTGTCTTGTCGATCAGAAGCACCCTTCTTGACAAAAGAACTTTTTCTACTAAGTCTCTTTACGTTTTCAGCCAACATCACGACTTCATCCTTTGGCACAAAAAATCCAGATCCTTGGAGATCCATAATTTCTTTGGAAACGTGGACTTCAGATTCAGCCTTAAATTCTTCAGACTGGAATTCTTGACTTTCGATAATGACGCTATGTAAAGTTTCATCCGTTTCTGAAATCGGAATCCCTTCTTCACTCACAATTCCTTTTTCTCCCTGCAAACCGCAATTTTCAATCTCAAATCGTTCCTCTTCCAGAGTTGTCTGATTTGACAACATCTCCTCATCAGATTCAAAACTTGTCTTTGGCAGACTCAAATGCAAAGATTTGAGGCCAGTCAAACGTCTGTCAATAACTTCAGTATTTTCCTGTCTACAAGAAGCGGCTACATCATCTTCAAAGTCTGTTGCAGGTTCTCCACATATTTCACAAACTTCACAGACCGACTGACTTTTAGGAAGTTGCATTTTTAACTCCAAAACATCTGCCGAATCTGGAAGATTGCAGGAGCTGCAGATATCACATTCGGTGGAATCTTCTAAGGGTGAACTGCAATTCGAACGAATCGTGTAAAATATTTCCGTGGAGGATGGATCATTAGCAAGGTAGCATTCTGAGCAAAAATCGTCAGTCTGCTCATCAAAATTATTCCCAGTAACAAGCTGAATCGTACTCTCTGATTTCGGTCTTTGAGTCTCGAAAACTATTTCTGAACTACAATAAGTCAAGGGTGTTTTAAAGGTAAGAGAATGGTTTTTTATGTACTCCAAGCTCTTTGATTTTTTAGCCACGGATTCAAAAGACTGATCAGAATTCGGCTTTCGGACATCAATCGAGTCCAAACTACTTTGAAGAAGAATCGAATGTCTCTGCTTCTTCTCTGAATTTTTCAATGATGCATCTTCACTCAATATTTCTTTCCTATCCACCATCTGAAAATTCTCTTGTTCCATTTGATTTTCTAGACCGTTTTTTATTTTCGAATCAGAGCCTGACCAAACTTCTCTCGACTCTTCATAAACACTTTGGTCACCTTCCGATACAGTGCAATCATCCTCTGATTTTTGATTCTCCATCTTTTTTGACTTTCCATCAACTTTGATTTTATTAGGACTCTTCTTAGAATTGACTAATGATTTCAGGTACTTGCCGTCTATCTCTAGATAAGATTCACGTTTCGAGATGAACATTTCCATTTGAGAGCATTCAGAATCTTCAGTCTCGCTTTCGGTCATGCCTATTTCTTTCTGACTTGCACTTTCTAGAATTTGACCATCACTTTGGGTCTGAGTACCTCGAGTCTTATTCAGTTTTCTGAAGTTGACGACTTGTCCGAAACTTCTGTGACTTCCAATGTCTAGGTTACAAGTAAACTCAGTCTTTATGCAGTGATTGTTCTCCTCCATCTTTCTTGATTCATTGTTCTTCGGAATACTGAGAATAGGTTTTATACTCGCGATTTTTGAGACATTTCCGCTCTGCAACTCAACCCTTTTCGTTTTTTCTTCAAGATTATGCAATAATGAAGACCCTACACTATCATAACTATCTTTACCTTCCTTTACTTCGGGTGCTTTGCTAGTATTGTGTATATTACGTGACAATATATATTCTATATCACAAGAATTATCGCTCGACGATACAATAACTATTTCCTTGTTCTCGGATATGACAGATTTGCTAATTTTCTTGCTATTACGACTTTCACTTCTATCACTCGAGTCTTTTGGACTGACAAGAGTGTCAATATTTCTAACTTCATCGAGAGGAACAGTAGTGTCTAGAACTAAATTTGGAAGCTCTACTTTTGCCTTATCATTAGTGTGCGAGTAATCTACAGAAGAAATTCTATCCGAGCCAACAGCCGCAACGTTCTCGATAGATTGACAGGAACCTACCTCTTCCAAAATTTGAGGCTCCCCAAATTCAGTCATAATGACTTGTTGAGTCAAGTCGGAGAACGCAGTATTTGAATTGGGCACGGACGTATTGCCATTTTCGGCAATCATGCTTAGAAATTTCTCACGCACTTGTTCGGATTCGTTGGAATTTCCGAAAGTGGATTTCGAGTCGGGCATGCCAATGGAAATATTATCGACGGGACTTGGAGTTTCCATGATTACGTCGGTGGGTGAAGGTGTTAAAAAAGCAATCTCGTATTTTGAATCAGTGTGCAATACATTATGTTCTATATTTGAAGAGAGATCCAACTTACTTTAGTATCCAACAATGGCAGCGTGAAAAAAAGAACATCATAATATTATAACATACTTCTATCGTTAGAAATGTTTCACTTTTAAACTGGGTATAAGTAATTATATCTTTATCTATTATGATAAATAATTAAATATTATATAATTATTAAATTTACAAATTGAGGGTGGAAGACAAGATTAGTCTAATGGAATTCAAAAACATACTTCTAGGAAACTCTTTTTATGCAAAAGGCATAAAAGTATTTACTTAAAATTAAAATTTTAAGTTAGGGTGCGTCCATAAACTACGTTACTCGCACACCACTCCCCCCTGATGGAAAAGAGCGTCATTTTTCACGAAAATAGGGGAATAACGGAAATAAATTCTTTTAAATAAAATTAATGTAAATACCACATTCAATATGAAATACATTAAATTCCTAAGATTTCAAGGCGAAATATATATTGCAATTTTAATGAGATAGTTGAGTTTTCAACCAAAAAAGATTAATTTTTAACCAATTAGTAAAATTTTCAATCAATAAGATGAATTTTCCAAGAAGAAGATTAATGTTCTACCAAAAAATAATTTTCAACAAAATACATAAATTTTAAATAAAATTGTTTAGTTATGACGCCAAAAAGACGAATTATCTACAAAACAGTTGAAGTTTCAACCTCAAAATATGATTTTTCAAAGAAGTAGTTAATTTTCTACCAAATAGTTAAATTTTTAATCATAGTGTTGATTTTTCAACCGACTTGTTCAAATTTTTAAAAAAAGTTAATTTTCAACCAAATAGTTTTACTTTCTACCAAATTTGTGAATTTTTAAACCAAGAAGATGCATTTTTAACAAAACGGTTCAATTTTCAACAAAAAACTTCATTCTCAAAAAAGAATGATGACTTTATTACCATAAAAATTAAATTTTCTACCAAATACGAATTTTCCAGTTGAATTAAATTTAAAAAAACGAATTTTTAACAAAACAGTTGAATGTCCAAGCAAATAGATGAATTTTCAATCAAGAAAGATGAACTTAAAACAAATAGTTGAATATTAATCTAAAAAAATTTTTTGACCCAAACATGGAATCGTTAAATTTTCAGCTTAAAAAATAATTTACAAGAAAATATAAGAATCTTCAACACAAAAAAAATTTAATTTTTTAAAAGTAGTAGTATTTTTCAACCAAACAAGATAAATTCTCAACAAAACATGTAATAGTTGATATTTCAATCAAAGAATATTTTAATTTGAAATAAAAAACAGTAGAATTCAACCAAAACGGACGAATTTTTAACAAAAATTGTTAACTTTCAACCAAAAGAAAAGAGAAATTTCAAGAAAACAGTTAAATTTCCAACCAGAAATATGAATTCGCAACTAAAATTATGGATTTAAAAAAACTTCAACGAAAGAGTTCAACATTCAACTCAAAAGATCATTTTTTTAACCAAGAAGATTAATTTTTTAAGAATGGAATAGTTAAATTTTCAACAAAAGAGGTGAATCTTTAACCCAAAAAAAAAAAAAAAAATTTTAACAAAATAGTTAAACTTTTAACGAAGTAATTGGATTTATGACCAAAAAAGATTAATTTTTAACAAAATAGTTGCATTTTTAACAAGATATCAAAATTTTTAAACAAATAGTTGAATTTTCAACAAAAAAGTAAGTATCAAGTAGCTAGTTTACTTTTCTACAAAATTGTTGAATTTTCAAGCCATAAAGGCGAATTTTCCTACAAAACAGTTCAATTTTCATCCCAAAAATATGAATTTTCAACTAAACCAGAAAGGGTGAATTTTCAAGACAGAAAATTAATTTTCTACCAAAAAAGACAAACATTCAATGAAATATATGAATTTTCAAACACAGAGCTGAATTTTTAACTAGAAAAGATCAATCTTCAATTAAAAATATCAATTTTCAACAAAAATACGAATAGTTACATTTTTGTGTAGAAAAAGTAATTCTCACCCAAAATAAAAACGAATTTTCAACAGAATACTTGAATTTTCAACCAAAGAGATGAATATTCAACCAAAAAAATAAATTTTGAACAAAGCAGTTCGGGTTACAACCAAGCAATTGAAGTTTTGACCAAAAAGATGACTTTTTAACAAAATATTTGAATTTTCAACTAAATAATTAAAATTTTCAACCAAATAGTAGAATATTCAACCAAATGAGATCAATTCCGATCCAGAAATATAATGGTATGCTGTTCAACTAAAAATAATGGGATTTTCTTATTAGGTTCTATTAATTCATTTCGTACTTAAGCGAAAAAAAAACAGCAAAAAGGGGTATCTCATTGAAAACAGGGGAAAAAATAATTCCTTAAAAAGCGAGAAACTAGGGGAATAGGGGAAGGAGTGTGAAGTCTGAAATATGAAATTGATTTTCA
>JAWWEA010000021.1:63180545-63191156 GCA_035222095.1 Andricus quercuspetiolicola | reverse complement strand
TTCAGTATTCCGCGACCACCTTGACGGCGTGAGATGTAAAGTCGCGGAACAGAAGACTTAAGGTGCATGCTTTTGTTTATGTGCATAACATTTCGTGAGCCGATATCAAGGGATCTGAGCTCGTCCTTAGTCCATGGAACCACTCTAAATCAATAGAGTACTGCCGGGATGGCCAGCATGTTCGTTGCAGGTACGTTATTCCTCGCCGGCAGTTCGGAAGACCAAATCGGACGGATAAGACTTTTGTATCTGCTTCGGAGAGTATCTTTTATAGATGACACGTTCTGAATGCGGCTCTGTGGCACGCCCAGGTATGTATAGGTCTCTCCAGCACCCAGGTGTCGTATGTCGCTTCTGTCGACAATCTCAGGGTCTTTGGGGATGCTATTAATTTTTCCATGCTTTAAATAAACTTCGGCGCATTTTTCTAACCCAAATTTCATTCCAGTCTCCTTACTATATTAATTGATAAAAATTGTTGTCTCAAAAAATGTCTACAAGTTTGTCATTAAATATTTGCTGATAGAATGTGTATTTGTTGCTTAAATCGTGAGAAAAATATCTTGAAAATAAACAAATGAAGTTCTTAGAAAAACGACACAAAGTGCAATAGAATGGTAATTAGCAAAATTGTTGGTTTTTTCATAGAAGGCGCACTTTTTTAATATTATAAGGACTACGCAACGAAAACTCATCTGTTTAAATATCAACGCACATTATGAATTTGACTAATATAAATTTATTGAAATAATACATTTTTTAGTGAAGCTGAGAATACTAATTAGTGCAAAATAAGAAACAAATATTAATGTTATGATGGAAAATAAAATTTGTACATTATTTTACAATATTTAAATATAGTTGTACCTGGATTTAATGATTCTGGATTTAGTGTTTCCGAGAATTGACGCTGCGCCGTGGGGATGTGCGAGCGGAGCTGCGAGGAGATGTTCGATGTGCACTCAGGCGTGACAAACAGAGAGAGAAACAGGAAAGACAAAATAGTTCCGAGAATCTGAAATTAATGTCAAGGTCAGCCCCAAAACCGACACTAAATCCAGACTCGACTGTGTCACTATTGGAATCAGTATTGGAATAAATAATGCAAAAATATTGAAGGATTAAATATATAAGGTAGAGCGATTCTGCACAAATAAACCTTGATATGGTTATATTTCACAAAATAATTCGGCGTCCTATCAAATCCTTTAAATCTTGCGAAATTTATTTAAATTTTTTGAAATCTTTGCAAAACCTATAAAATATGTTGACATCCCTTGAAATTTTCGAAATCTCTTGAAATTCTTTGTAATATTAAAAAAAATTTGAATCTTCAAAGTCCTTTGAAATTTTATCAATTCCCTTGAAATTTTCGAAATATCTTGAAATTCTTTGGAATATTAAATAAAAATTTGAATCTTCAAAGTCCTTTGAAATTTGATCAGTTCTCTTGAAATTGTTAATTTGTCTGATATGAATTTGTCAGAATTTCCCCTATTCCTTTTTCTATTCTTAAATTGATCAAAATGAAAACTTTAGTTTGTCTATTATTTAAAAAATCAAAAAGGCTTCCTCTATGAGGAAGCAAAGTGCTCGTGAAATGAGCACCATATAAATATAAATACAAATAAAATGGAAACACTCGAGATCGAATTCACAGCTAGTTTATCACTTCTTTCAATATTTGAATATGTATTATTTATTTATATACTAGTAAGGAATTTTATAGTACAGCGCAAAAAAACCCGTCAATTGTTATCAAATCTTGGAATAACTGTTAATTTCAACAAATAAAAAAATAAAAAATATATATTGCATTTTGCTTTTTGTCTCCCCTGAAAATAGGCCAAATACAGGTTAATTCCTTTTGGTGTGCTACCCTTCAGTTCTATTTTTATTTTCCAATATTTGAAGTAAATTTCGATATTTTCAAATTCCAATATCTTCAAATTTGGACACATTGTAGGTAGCTGCTACATATTGAATTTTGTGAAATTTTTTCTCCAGGGGGCAAATCAGCGTTGCAAGATAGAAGCGAGTACAAGTTACCATTCACTTCCGAATGATGTTAAGGAGTTCGATAACGAGACTCAAGTCGAGTTTTCGAACCGAATACAATTGCAACAAGATCTGAAAGGAAATCCTTATTCAAAATTCTCTCAAGTACAAAAGTCTGAGAAAAATGATATTGAAATCTTGAATTTAGAGAATGAAAATGAATTCAAGAATAAAGGAGAAGAAAGTAACGAGGACAAAAAGCACCTTTACGCCGCTGGTGATTTAGATCTGCATGCGTGTAAGAGTTACGTCGTCGATCTTATTGATAGAGCACTGAGCAACCAGCTCGGAACGCATCCAGGAGGAAAAAAGGTACTAGAGAATTAAATAATTAAATTTTAATCTTGAGACTCATTTTGAGCCTAAAAATATCTAGAATATTCTGCTTTTCTCGCCCTAGGGAGTGAAATAGTAGTTGATGTGGCAGGCGCGTAAAATTGGGTTTTGTAGGCGAGGAGGATGTTTTCAGCAGGAACAGTCGATGAGACGTAGACGAACCGAAAGCGCAGCTGTAGGCAAGTTGGAGGCGTAGTCGAAGGCGAGCCGTGGACGGAGCTAAAGGCGAGCCAAAGACGAAGCTGAAGGTGAGCCGCAGGCAAACCGATTGCTCCTGCTGCAAACATCACTCGAGCCAATAGGCCAATCAGTACGGGAAAAAATCCTATATTAAATCTATTATTTTCCAAACTTTTCAATTGCAACACACAGGCAAAAAAAATGCAGGCAATTTTTTATTTTGTCTTGATCCCAACCTTGAAATGGGTTGCAATTCTATAATACTGTATAAAATACTGTTTTTACACCTTACCCAATTTTGCAACTTTTTAAGAATTTTTTTAACAAATGAAAAAGTAATTGAATTATTGAAAATTGTAATTTTTTCCTAAAAAATAGGTATGTCACGAAAATCTCGTAAGCACCATTGTCGCTTTTCCTCAATGCCGATTGGGTAATTTGAAAAACCCGAAGGAGTGAATGACAAATGACCATTTTTCTACATTTTCACTGTATTTTTCAAATTAAAATAATTATTTTTGAAAAAAGATTACTCAAAAAGATAAAGTTAATACAAAAAATAATTAATTTTCAACCAAAAAAAGGAAATTTGCAACAAAATATTTAAATTCTTAAGCAAAGAAATTAATTCTTAAATAAAACAATGAATCTTCAACCTAGAAGCATGAATTTTTAACCCAATATTTGAATTTCCAATCCAAAAGATGAATTTTTTTACCAAAAAAAGACAAATCTTCATCAAAATGGATGAATTTTCAACAAAAAAGTAAAATTTTTAACCAAACAGATGAATTTTCAACCAAGAAGATTAAATATTTATCAAAAAAGATAAATTTCCGACAAAAAGCGAATAGTTAAGTTTTCAGTTAAAAAATTAATTTTCTATAGATAAAAACTGATTTTTAATCTGAGAAATGCATTTTCAACCAAAATAATTAATTTTTTATCAAAACAGATTGATTTTTAACAAAATGCATGGATTTTCAACAAAATTTCGAATTTTTGAATGAATTTTTAAACTAATATTTAAATTTTGAATTTAATAGTTAAAGTTTCAACTGAAAAAATGAATTTTGAACGAAAGAGGTGAATAGCTGAACATTCAACTGAAGAAGACAAATGTTAAACCAAACATAGAATAGTTAAATTTTCATCAAAAAAGATTCATTTTCAACAAAAAAGAACGAATTTTCAACAAAATAGTTGAATTTTTAAACAAAGTAATTAATTTTCAACTAAAATAATGAAGCTTCAACCGAAAAAATGAATTTTTAACGCAATAGTTAAATTTTCTACCAAAAAAGACAATTTTTCAACCAAAATAGATGCACTTTATAGAAAATATTTACATTTTTAAACAAGCATTCTCATCGCGCGCGTCTCGCTTTGCTCGCAATTTTGAAAGCGCCTGGGGCGCGCACTGTTGGTTCTCGCGCTTCGCGTTCGATGACATATTTTTCTCGTGCTTCGCGCTCGGTCTTCGTATTTTCCCCACAACTGAGAGCAGGCCTTGTAAAATTAAAGGTAAAAGCATCAACAACTGTAACTTGTTGATTGTGAATTCTCTTTTGTTAAAGCACCTTCGGATACCCAAAAAAATGTATCAATTCAATAAATTTATATTATTACAATTCATAATATGTATTGGTATTGAAACAAAAGTGTTTTCACGTCTTGTTTTCATAAATAACAAAAAATGCGCATCCTATTGAAACAAATTTGTTATTGAACATTTTATTGCAACTTGTGTCGTTTTTTCATAAATTAAATTTGTTTATTATCAATGTTAGTTTTTAGGATTTCAACTAAAAATACTCATCCTAGCGTAAGGTGGTTCTAAGCAAATTTTTAGATATAAAATGTTATTGTAGTTTGTGTCCTTTTTTCAAAAAGTTAATTCTTTTATTTTCAATATATCATTATACCAAATAACAAATTTGTAGATATCTTTTGGTATAAGATTTTTCGTCCTTTCATTTTTTTCGTCTCTTGTGTCATTTTTTCATAAATTTAATTCTTTGTTTTGAATATTATTTTTTACGATTAAAACAAAAAATACGCGTCCTATCGAAAAATTATTGATGACCAAATTAGACGAGTTGTCACTCATTTTTGGGAGAGCAACTTTTTTCTATTCATTTTTTTTCACAGCTTATGTCGTTTGTCCAAAAGTTTAATTTTTCTAATTTTTAATGTTGTTTCTTACGAATGAAACAAAAACTACGCATCCCATCGAAAAATGATTTATAACAAATTTGTAGACCTTTCTTGGATACATAATTTTTATTGAAACATATTTTTCATATCTTGTATAGTTTGACCGCAAAATACAGTTTGGCTATGAATTATTTTTGTGTGATTAAAATTTGAATTTTTGACTTTTTTCAATAAAGTGCATAAGACTGTTTTAATAGTAGGGCTCCAAAAAATTAACGTTTTTTCCCTTGACTTTTTTCATATCGTGCTTTGTTTGGCCTAATACGTTAATTTTCGTTTTCTTTAAACAATTTATTATTATTTTATATAATATTATCTCAGAATAATGTAAGAAAGTTGCTGTATTGTCGGAAATATTCAACTTTTTGTACACTTTTCACTTAGCGCTTGGTAATAATTATTGATATTTAACAAACATAATTATTTAAACCAATTTTTATTGGTAAAAACTATCTTCTCCTATGGTAATGCAAGACAGTTGCGGTTTTTTTATAAAATTTTCCAATTTTTGTAAACTTTCCATTTAATGAGTAAAGTAACAATAAATGCAAGTTGATAAACACAATAGTTTAAGCAATTCATTTTTGTTCATAATTATCTTTCTCCAGATAATTTTCAGAAAATTAAGGGTTTTTCTGAATTTTTAAACTTTTTGTCAACTTTTTACTTAGTGCTTCAATAATTGATGCAAGTTAGGAACAAATAATAGACATTAAAAGGGTATCCAGCATCCTTGAAAACCTTGAAAACCAGGAATTCTCCTGGAACAATTTTCAAACGTTGAAAATCTAGAAATCACCTTGAATTTTCCACGAAAACCTTGAATTTGATTTTTTTTTGCTCTTAAAACAGTTATTTTTTTCAAATGCGCAGAGTAATTTAAATCTTTTAGTCCGTTAGGAAAGACAACAAAAAATTTCAAAGATTTCAAAACATTTCAAAGATTTTGAATGATTTCAAAATGTTTTAGAAGATTTCAAAAGATTTTACAAAGATTTCAAATATTTCACTGATTTCAAATAAATACAAAAGTTGTAGGGAAGACTTCATAAGTATTTCCAAGAATTTATAAGGATTTAAAAAGATTTCAAAGATTTCAAAGATTTGACCAAAGTTTAAAAATATTTAAAAAGATTTCAGAAATATTTCAAATATTTCATAAAAAATTCATAAAGATTTCAAAAATTGTAAAGTACGCCAAATTTCAAATATTTTAAAACATTGTAAAGATTTTAAACGATTTCAGATTTTTTACAAGATTTCAAAGATTTTACAAAGATTTCTAACATTTCACAAAGATTTAAAAACTTTCAGAAAATCTGAAGGATTTTAAAGATTTTAAAAAGGGTATAGTAAACCAGATTTCTAAGATTTCACACCATTTCAAAGATTTGGAGCGATTTCAAAATTTTTTAGAAGATTTCAAAAAATTTCACAAAGATTTTAAATATGTCAATGACACCATCAAATTAATACAAAATATCTCAGGAAGATTTCAAAAATATCTTAATGATTTCATGAAAATTTCATAAAGATGTCGAAAGAATACAAGAATTTCAAAATTTTTAAATAATTTCAAAGTTTTTTAGAAGGTTTCAAAAGTTTTCGTGAAGATTCCGAATATTCCAGTGATTTAGAACAAATACAAAGGATGTAGGAAAGATTTCACAAGTATTTCAAGGAATTCACAAGGATTTAAAAAGTTTTCAAGAATTTCAAAAATTTCAAAAGATTTCGAAACATTTCGAAGGTTTTAAACAATTTCAGAAGGTTTCAATAAATTTGAGAAGATTTCAAAAGATTTCAATGATTTCAAACGAACACAAAAGATTTCACAAACAAATATTAAAAAAATATTTCATTAAATTTTCAAAAATTTTATAAAAGTTTAAAAATATTTCTAAAAATTTCACAAGTATTTCAAAGAATTCACAAGGATTTAAAAAGTTTTCAAGAATTTAAAAAATTTCAAAAGATTTCGAAACATTTCGAAGGTTTTGAACAATTTCAGAAGGTTTCAATAAATTTGAGAAGATTTCAAAAGATTTCAATGATTTCAAGCGAACACAAAAGATTTCGCAAACAAATATTAAGAAAATGTTTCATGAAATTTTCAAAAATTTTATAAAAGTTTAAAAATATTTCTAAAAATTTCACAAAGATTTCAAAGATTTCAAACAATTCAAGGAATTAAAATTTAAACAAATTTTTAAAAGACTTCAAAATATTTTACAAATATTTCACAGGAATTTCAAGATTTCACAAAGACTTTGAATACTTTAAAAGATTTAAACGAATTCACAAAGATTTCAAAAGATTTCAAAGATTTCACAAAGATTAAAAAAATTCCAATCATTTCAAAGACTTTACAAAGATTTAAAAATATTCCCAAAGATTTTAAAAAGACGACTTTCTTTCGAAAAAAATTAAGAGTTTATTTATTTATGATTCGGCTTTGTTTACAAGTTATTGGGCAATAAAAAAATGAAATGTTTTCTCTGTTTTATTTCAAAAGAATAAATTCACAAAAAAGAGAGAGATTGTTTCAAATATGATTCTCTCTAATGTTTATTTATTATTTCTTCATAACTAAAAAGGCAAAATATATTTAAATTTTTTAGAAAAAGACGGAACTTTCTAGCGCTTATCTGAGAGAAGATAAGTATAAATAACAATAAATTGATTAAACAATAATTTTTGTTAACTTGCATTACCTGTTACCTCACTAAGTGAAAAGTGAACAAAAGGTTAAAAATTTCAGAAAAAACGGCAACTATCTAGCATTATTATAGATGAAGATAGTTATAAGCAACAATAAATAGTTTAAACGATTATTTTTGCTGAATGTAGGTAATTATTAAGTCACTTCAAGTGAAAAAAAGACAAATAGTTGAAAATGTCTGAAAAGGCCGCAACTTTCTACCATTAAGCAAACAGAATATAATTAATAATACAAAATAATAAATTGTTCAAACAATTATTGTTGTTGGCTTGAAATAATTATTACTACACTTTAATTGGAAAGTGGACTTTATGTGGTTTGTTGCACCTCTGAATATAATTTTTTGTTTTCAAAACAAAAAAATTGGATTTATTTTTGTGTGGGTTCGAACAAATTTTCGGGACATATGCATAAAAATTCGAAAAACAATTTACTAATGCATTTTTGTACCACCCTAATATACATGCATAAAACAGATACTAAAATTATAATTAATCGTACTCTATATTCCAAATGGTGTGAATAGTAGAAAATTTCAGGATATTCGGATTGTAAATTAGATTGCCAATTGTTCCTTATCACACTGAGTTCAGTCTAATTTCACTGTTTCTAACAGTCCACTTGACCTCGATCTACTTTTATCTTTCATTTCAACTGTCCTATATTTCACGTATGTTTCTCATCTCAATTCAACTCATACCCGTTTCAGCTTTTTTCAAAAAAGCTCCATCCTGCATTACCATTCATTTGGTTTTGCTTGGAAAATCACATTGGATTTTTCATTCCTGTATCTCTTTACAGTATTCGCCTCCTTTTATATAACTTTCACCATTTTACATTTTACATTTGTGTTCAATGAATTCTAATTTTGATTGAATATAAAAAACGCTGAATTAACCAATAGAAGTAGTGATTCAATAATAATAATATAATAATAATGTAATATTTATTACCTTTGTATTATTATTTAATTATGGATTACACAAATATTTTCGGATTATAAAGTTTACAGACTATTTTACCATCTTTTATTAAAAGTGTATTTTTATGTCCAATTAATGCAAAACGAAAAAGCTTATTTTAGAGAATTTCTAGGAGAACTTATAATTTTTTTAAATTGTGGTCAAATAATGAAGTTTGACCTATAGACGAACTCGATCAGATGCTTTCTAAGTGATGTCTCAAAAATGTTTAATTAAGGAAATGAAACAGTTGATAAATTATCTTTTTTGAACAAATTTTTTTATTCGTAACCACAAGTAAATAAAAAATTATTGAGACCATCATTTAATGAACCTATTAAGCTTAGGAGAACAAAATTTAAAAAAATTAATAGAGTGGTTAATTATTTTTTGGCAACTGAATATTATTTCTTTTTTTATTTATAATTAGAGATTTGCATTAGGCATGGTTTTTTCAGGATAATATTGGTTTTGTATACACATTTGTTTGTGGTGAATATATTAAAAAAAATAACCAATATGCCAACATTTTTTGAGCGCAAAAAAGTAACCCGAAAACTGGTAATTTGTTTAAATTTGAAATAAAAAATGGAAATTTTTTACATCTTACGGATCGCCCATCGTATCTAAAAATTTTTTAAGTGAAAAACTATTTGTCAGATTTCTGTTTGCAACTTTCGTTTACGTTTCATTATGATAAAATTAATAACTATGAGCATATGGTAAAAAAATTATTGAAAAAACAGAGCTACATGATATTGATATTTCCTTCTATGAGATAATTTATTAAATAATGAATATGCTCAATAGTTGTCGAAAATATTTTTTACATTCTCATCAGAGAAGGTATTAGATTTGTATAAAATTTGACCCCCCCAGTTTTTGTCAAATGTCCACGTTTTGAGACCACCTGAACCCGAAAAACAGGATTTCGCGAATGTGTCTGTATGTATGTATGTATGTATGCAGGTATGTAGATTTTTAGTCTGTTAGCACGATAACTTTCGAAAAAATAGACCAATTGGATTGGCCTTTTGTATGCTCTTCAAATGTCCTAAAATGGAGGTCAAGTTCGTTAGGCAGCCAATTTGGAAAAAAATTAAGAAAGTTAGAGCATTTCCAAAATTTTTGAAACATTTTTTTTAAGATTTGAAAATTCTATGTGCAGTCATTAGTAGTACTAAAGAAGACGAACAATTTATCCTCATCGCTTTTATTGATAAAGAGAAAATTACTGGAGTTCTAGAATTTACAAAATTCCAGAAAAAAAACGAGAATTTACATTTTAAGCCAAACAACGCACGATATGAAAAAATGTCAAAGGAAGAAAAACATCTCATTTTGAACACCCTAAAAGATTATCACAATAACTTTTTGAATTTTCTTGAAAAATCGAAAACTAAAATTTGGATCACACAAAAAATAATGAAAAATCAAAATTTCCATTTCGCGGTCAAACTATACAAGATGCGAAAAAAGATGAATTGAAAAAATTGTGTGTTCAAAAAAAAACTAAAAATTTGTTATAAATCACTTTTTGATAGGACGCGTAGGTTTTGTTTTATTCGTAAAAAAACTGCATCAAAAATAGAAGATTTGAATTTTTATACAAACGAGGCCAAATACGAAAAAATAAATAGATCAAATTTATTTACAAGAAAGAAACAGCTACAAATTTGTTCTCAATTATTTTTAGATATGATGCGTAGTTTTTGTTCTAATCTTGAAAAATTACATTAATATTGAGAGAATTAAATTTTTGGAAAAATGCCGCAAGGTACGAAAAAAATAAATCAACAAAAATTGGGTGTTCAAAAAAGATCTAAAAATTTGCTAGCGATCACCTTTTGATAGGACGTGTAGTTTTTTTTGGTTGAGGATTTTACTATTTTGTTGAGAATTTGTTTTTTCTTGGTGGAATTCATCTGTTTTTAGACTTAGAATCAACCGATCGAGTTCTTCTATGGGTCAAACACCATTATTTTACCTAAATTTTGAAGAAATCGAAAAGCGTTTTAACTTCTCAAAAAAGGCTTTTTTAGACCATATATATATATATAGAGGGGTGTCTTTCAGGGCGATACCATGAGCCCTTTGCTGTTTTGTATCACACTTCTGCCTTTATCTCTCGCACTA